>CAMPDV010000081.1:600000-898148 GCA_946699065.1 Loxodes magnus | reverse complement strand
TACATTTTAATGCTTTAGACTACACTATTTTTCTATCAATTTAAATACATAAAAAATGAAAGAAAAATGCCAATTAGTACTCAATAGTTCTCCTATCCTAGTAAGAGACTAGCAATCTGATCAAACAGTAAATACTCTGTCTAATCATATTCAAATGTATTAAATCATTAGTTTTTATATCCGTTCGTTTTTGGATTATATCTTGGCAGATTATGCTAGTGGCGTCTAGTTAATATCCATTAAATAACTTAAGCAAGCTAGGAAAATTACTTCTTGCTTTAGCTTAATTTGAAAGAAATAAAACTCCACTTTAGAAATCTTAATTAGCTAATTAAACAAAGCAAAGCTTAGTTTTAAGCTGCTGTATTAAAGCGAAGAGATTTTAATAAGGTTAAATACTCTGTAAGTTTAAATGCAGGTTTCAGCTAACCAAGAAGACTAAAGAAAAAGTATCTACAGGAGCAAAAAATAGGTAAAAGGTCTCACTAGCTTCTATACGTAAAGGAGAAGCTAGCAGATTAGCTAAATAATTGAATCTGTTAATAAATCTTAAGCTTAAGCTTATTGAAAAAAAGCAAACTAAGTTTAGCTAGTTTCTTTAGATAGCCTGCTACTATCTATTATGCTAGCTGAGTAATTAAAAGAAAGGCTAATTAAAATTTTCATATCTAGTCAATTTACTATCTAAAGCAGGTAAGAAATGTCTTCTATTTACACTAGGAAGAAAAATATTGCTAAGCGTAAGAAAGAAGGGCTCAGGTGAACTTAAGGAAATTACTTAAGCTTAATTGATAAATTTATAAAGTCCAAGAAAAGGGCTAAGCAAGAAGCATCAAAGACAGATTTTACATTTTAAACCAATTTTATTATTGAAGCTGTGCTATGTCTGAAGCAGCTGATCTCATTTAAAAAACTTCAGTAAATAAAAAATTATAAATGATAAACTAAATAATCCTAAGATAATTAGATACTTAAGCCTCCAAAAAATTAACAAGATTTCATAATGAAGGAATTTAAGCAAGCGAAGAACAATCAAACTTTAGTTAGCAAATAAAACATAATTATAGCTTTAAGAAGATGCATAGTTTGAAAAAGCATCATCAGTTTGAGCTAACTATAAAAATCCAGAACCTAAAAATAAGTTTTGGGAGTCTAGAGAAATTTTCAAGCAATTGCAAAGAATAAATTTATCCTAGAAGCAAAGCTTGGATTATATTGATATAAAAACTGTCATTCAAACCTAAAAAGCGAAAATTAATTAAAATTAAAGCACAAAATTTTTGAAAGATTTTGCAAAAAATTAACAATGAAATGGTTATAAAATAGTTCATTCCTATAGCTTAATTTAATATAAGCATAAAACTTAGCTTAAGTTGAAGGATTTTTATTTAGAAGGGATTTAGAAAGTAATTTCTTCGATCTTAAGAAAGAACAAGGCTAAGTTTGATTAAATTGATATTCTAACTAAATGCTTACAGTTAGATTTTAGAAAATAGACAAAAGGAGACTCTAATTTGAAGAAAAGTTAAGCAGGAGCAAATTAACAAAAAGAAGACTAGAAAGGAAAATTTGCCTTCTAATCAAAGGTAAATGCAATTTTTTTTGAGTCAAATGTTCAAATTTTCATGATTGAATCTTAGCACTCGACGATAAAAAAATAAAGCATAATCTTTTGGAAACTTCTAATGGAATTAGTTTCATTGAAGATAAGTTTTTATTTGCTTAGTATCTTAAAATTTTATTAAATCAGCTATATGTTTTATTCCAGTTTACTCATTTAAATATATGATCTTTAAGCTATTTATTTTTCCTCGAGTGCTTCTAAGTTTAAGCTTCTATCTTAATAAAAGCTTTTATGCTAGAATAATTAGAAGTCTTCTCTAAAAGTTTTTAGAGCTGAGTATAATATTTCAGGCATTAATTATTTTTTATCTTTCAAACTTTAGAACAAAAATAGATTAAACCTAGCTACCATTTTTAATCCTTCAACTTCTATAGACATTTGATTACTTCTTGATTTGCAAATGTATCCTCTTATATTTTTTAGTGTAAAGGTGACTAAAAATAAACTTTTAGTTCTTTTTATAGTTTTCTTGTCTTTTATTTAGCTTAATTTTCCTCCCTCCTTTAACTCCTAAAATCTTCAGTAGTAAAGCAGTTCTGTATAAACCAAATAATCAAGCTTTAATCCCTCGATCATCAGTTCCTTTTTGAGTCAATTTTAGCCTCAGAGTTTCTATTAGTAAAGATAGTAAAAGATCCTGTCAAATACGCTTGATACTAATCTCTATTCTTCACTTATACTATAAGTATGATACTTACATTTTTCTTTTTTATGTGCTAGTATAATACAGATAAATAAGGAAAAGCATAAAGATAAAACCTTTTCGGGGAAAATAACTGAAGCTTATAAATGACTGCAATAGCTTAGAGACTAATTTTTAAGCTAGAAATCAACGAAACCTGGAAAACGATTTTATTTTAAATGATTGTGGATTAAAAATAAAAGGGAACAAGAATCTTCCAGGAAAGAGAAAGAAATTAGCTTCTAAATAAGGTAGTAAAAGGTTATAAAATCATGCTAGGAAAACAAGGAGTTACTCTTTATACTCTATTTGCATGATTCTTAAGGTGTGCTAATTAGAAGCCAAAATACCAGGGGTTCAAGTTTGGATAAAAGCTAGTTTGAAATTACATAATTTTAAGTAGTTAATAAGGAAGCAGTTATCTAAAAGGGGAAAGTTGATTTGAAGAGTATATCTAAAAGCATTTAAGTAAGCTTGAGAGAAGAACTTGAAATAAATATTTAAATACAAAGAAGCTTAATAAAATAAAATCTCCTTTCCGTATAAATAATCTGAACTCTAAAGAATAGAAGATAAAATTAAGGAACTAGTAATGAACTAAACAGCATCGGGTATCTTTTTAGTTTCTCTAGTTATAAATCATCTTCACCTTTAAAAAAATTAGCTGATTTAAGCCTTTTTAAAAGATAAAATACCTCCAACTAACTTTAGGAATACTAATTTTTAGCAAGGATCTTAGTTTTAATCACGCATATCTCTCTTTTAATAACTAATAACTAATAAAGCTTAACTAAAGAAATTTACGTAAAAGCTAAGATTTAAAACTCAGATTGTGAAAGTAATAACAGTGAGAGTCTACTAGAAATGAAGTAATAGTAAATATCAAGATTATTTGAAAGATATAAATAAGAGTATAGAAGCAGGGCTAAAGTAAATAAATATAGTCTATTAAATAAAAATTGCTTCTTCTATTAATTTCAATAGTCAAGGCTATTATAGATAGGAATAACTTATCTCAATCGAGATGGTAATTAAAAGTGATTGAGGAATGTGGAGATTGAAATGAACATTTAATGAACCATAAAGAAAGAATAAAGTATCAAGGTAAACCTTAGAATTATGCATAATAGTTAAAGAAACTTAGCACTTTTATTAGACTTAAATTCCTAAATAGATCTGATAATTACTTCAAGCAAATACTCACTAAACGAATATATAATTATTATATTAAAAATGGTAGTTTCATTTATAAACCAAGATAATGAATTTAGTCAAAAGAGATAAGGATATAGTATGATATAAAGTAGACAGAAGATAATATAAAAGGAAGTTAAATATAGTGCTAGGTATTTAGCATGGAAAAATCAAAAATTAAAGATTCTTAAATCAATTACTAGAACTATTAAGGCTTAAAAGCTAAGGAAATATACAGAAATCTTAAGAATATTATAGTTCAATTAACCCTAGGTAATTGATAATCCTATATATCTTTTTAGTAATAATAAGATTTCTTAGTAATTATGAAGAAAAAGCAATAAAATAAGCTATATTTTTAATTAAATTTATAAGGGAGCAGGTAAAAGTAGGTTATTCATTAAATAAGTTAGTAAAGATTGTTTAAATTACATAAATAGCTATTGATAGAAAGGCAAGCATTTAGTTTAGAGTTTGAAAATATAATAGCAAATAGATTCAAATTATTTAAGATATTTAGCACTAAAATACTTTCCTATATATTTACAAAACTTTAAGTTTAAATAAGATACCATTAATCGTTAAGATTTATAGAACCTTAAAAATAAAACATCTCTGGATTCAAATTTAAGGTTTTATAAGTAAATCTAATATCAACAAACGATCTTTTGATTAGGTTAATTTCTAATATCCTTGCAAAAATATACAGAATAAAATGAAATGACTGTGAGATCAATTAATAATTCTTTTTTATACCTTTTTATTCAGATATGATATTAATCACAAGAGATAGAATTTCCTCCATTTCCTTCTTACTTCAATATTCATAATAATTTAAATTAAAAATGAGGAAATTATCAAATTTCTGATTTAAGAAACGGAGAAAATTAGAAAAATTATTTCGTGATGATTCTTTCAAAAGCGATACAAAGTTATATTATTATTATTATTATATTATTTTCTCTTTAATTATTTCATTTTTATCATTTTATCTTCCATTTTTCAAGATTCTATATCTTTATTTTTGACCTGAAATTGTAAAAAAATGTTAGCTATGTACACTTAATTAATGATTATTGTTTTTAGGTATAGCATAGCAATACTTTATTTATTGTGACTTTACCTATATTTAATTTAACCCAAATATTGATTTATTGCTAAAAAATAGTAGTTTCAAGCTTATTTGGATCTATTACTATCATTAGTCTTAAGAATTATAACACTATTTTTCTTGATTTCGTCCTATAAGTTAACTCCTTTCATTTCCTATTTAATTAGTTAATTACCTTATCTAAATAGGGAGCTTCTTTATTTACTTGGAGTATTTTTTCAATGGTACCAACTTCGTTCTTTATGTCCTATCCGCAATGTACTATCCACAAATAGTTACTCTTGGTTAGTGAACATATTTAGTTATAGTTCATTTTTGCATTGGGTCGTTTAATTCAACTAGTATCATTAAATTTAATCTTTCTTAAGACAACTTTTTCTTCTAGAAATGTCCCTAATACTCATATCTATCTCTTTTAACTATTTTTCTTTTAAATGCCAAATTCATTATATTGCTTCTTTTTTTTAGTCTAAAGAACGTGTGATTCTTATATATAGAAAAGGAAGATATTAAATGCTAATGGTATTAAAAACATACCATACAAAGCTAAAATGAAGTTTAAATACCTTAAACTGAGATTTCTAGTACTTAGAGTTAAAAGTAATATAATACAGTCACTATCTTACTCCTTTATAAAAGAAGCAAGGAGCTGTGTTAGTTATAACTATATGCTTAATCCAACTACCAAAATAGCTAGTTAAAGCTTAAATTTGAAAAACTGCTTTTCGCCCCTCCAAAGAATAACTTTAGAATAACCCACAGCTACTAGAGTCTTTGAGTAGCTTTATTTCTTTATTTCATTTGAAAAAGGTATTGAACCTATTTTATATGGTAGTAGTGATATTTAGTTTTATATATAAAGTGATTAAGAACATTGTGCTGAATATTAAATTTGCTATATTTATAAAAAGCTAGAGTTTCTAGGAAAAGGTATAGGAAATTGAGCCTACAAGGTATATTTTAAAAAAGATTAAGCAAGAAGGAAGAAAATGAATAGAGTGGATACTAAATTCCAAAAAAGGAGCTTCTTTTGTGTATTAGAGTTAAACACTAGATTAGCAGATTAATCAAGTTTGAATTTGGAAATCCTTTGGCTTAGAATAAAATGTTTAAGAAGAAAAGAAGAAAAAATTGGGAGTCTGGAATCATTTAACTAGTTGTACTGAACTTTAGATGGAAAGTTATATAAGAAAAAAATTATAAGGCATAATATCTATCGAGCTATCATCGAGATAAGTTCGTTATGAGGGTTAAAAAAGTAGTTAAATCTGAAAAGATTGTATACATTTATGAAAGTTTCAATTTAAAAGAATCATTTTTTACAAGGAAAGTATAGAATCGTACCATAACAAAAGCAGAAGGGAACTACAGTTCCTCACTGAAGCTTGCTCCTTACTTATAAATATAAAAGTTAGTAAATTAGTTCGATAACATTAAATAGCTTAGCTTGAATAAAGCTCTTTTTTTATGTTGTTCAATCGAGTCTTATAGTCAATTTGACTCAATAATTATATTTAGCTTTATTAGCATTTTTTAAAGCAATTTAAACAAAAGAAAAAGACAGTTAAAATGAAAAATGGACAATAATGAAGATAGAAATAATTGTAAATAAAAGACCCAGAATCACGAATAAATGTAACTATAAATGTTTACAATTTAGCCAATTTTTGATTAATGTGAACTACCTTTTTTCAATTCTCTACAAGATTGGATAACTCTTTGATTTATACCAGGTAAAACTATTAGCGTTAAGGAAAAAAAACGGGAGTAAATATAAATTTAAAAGTGCTAAGAAAAGGAAAAAGCACTTGAATGTAATTTTAATTTTCATTCTTCAAATCTTAATAACTCATAGGTTATACAATACATATTGACTAGAAGAAGACAATTCTTATAATATAAACCTTATTACTTATACAATTAAGCAAAACTATTGTTTCTATTTTAGTATTTTTCCTTAAAATGAAAGTAATGATTTTCGAAATCTTCCTCTTCTTTATATAAATGCTAGTTTCTAAATAGAATTTTTTCTTATTGGTCTTCATTTATTTAAATATCTGGATCTTCTTGCTCCTATTTATTCTATCACTGTAAGTTTTCGAATTGCTAATTTCAATGGCTTATCTCATTTTATAACCTATAAATAGGTTGTTCGCTATTAAATTTTTCAGTAGGTTGCTGATGCTCATTCGAGGAAATATTTTTTCCTAACTGTTATTTTAGGTTTTACTCTAGCTTGTAGAATAGTGTTTCACTCATAACTTTCACTTGAGTAATCTGGTTTTTGATCAGCTAAATTACTTCTTTCAAAGTCGTTAAAATCATGTAATTAGCCAATGTAATTCTCTATTTAAGACAACTGCTCAAATATTTTGAGGCCATATTTACTATAAATCTGAGTTATTAGTTCGCTAGGAAGTTAACTAGCATCTATCTCCTAAAGTAGCTTTTGAAATTGATCTGAGTCCATCTAACTTTAGTTCTTTTATCTTAATTTTGAATTTATCCAAAATACTCTTCCCCTGGCTATAGATTTTGGCTAGTAACTTCATCATAAAATTTATCAGTTCTATGTTACTGTGATGGAATAGCTAATCTAAGTTTTGGGAGTTAAATGACTAGTAGGATGAATCTAATCTTTTCAAGCTAGATAATGTAGAGCTTTAGTAAAGACGATCATTGGATTAATAGCTAAGCGATCTTTCTTTTTCAAGGCTTTTTACTTTTTCCTAAAGATTGGAGATTTAATTTTAAAGGTTCTATATAATCTCACTTTCATTTCCTGGGTTGGTGTAAATCCCATTTTTATGTCCTTGCTAGTTATTTTTTTAGCTTTTATTGGAATTAATTTATTTGCTCAAGCTTTAGACTTATTTACACCTTGCGGAAAATTGCAGAGTTGAAATAGTCTCATTTATGCTTTTTTTTGGAAAGTGAGATGTTGGATATTAAAAATCGTTTTGTGAGCTGTTTGGAGCATCGGCTGGAGAAGCCTTGTTAGTTTAGCATCTCTGTATCCAATAAATTGCTTTTTGGTTTTGTCGTTATTTTGGTTGCTTAAGGAGTTAATAACAGTTGCTAAGGTACTAAGACTTGAATTTATAAATTTAGCCTCTGCAAGTTGCTATCCTTTAGCCTGTGACTTGATTACTCTTTCAGAGCCAGCTAAATCTGCAAAGCTTAACTTTCCAAAAGACTAATCAGAGTTATTAAACAGCTCCAAATTCAGAACGCAATGACTTCTACTCGAAGTTTTATTCAGCAAGGTTTCTGCTTAAATCCTATTGTAGAGGGCTAGGTTTATTAGTTCTGTTAGCTCTAGAAATATCTTTCGTATCCGCTTCGATTAGATTTTCTATATAAATCTGTCCATTAACCTCTCTTATAGCCAAAGGCTTAGTTTTACTAGACAGCAAATCAAAGACTTGATCCAAATAAAGCTAATAAAAGCTAATTCTTATCTTATCCAATAGCCTCTACTTCAAATACCCTTCTAGCTACTATAACGTAAATGGAATCAAGCCATGAGAAACTCCTAGCTCTATCTAATCTAAAGTACCTAAAGTGTTCGTTTTTCCAGCTCCAGTTTATCCATAGCAAAAAAACTAAGATATTTCTACTTTAAGCATACCCTTAGAATAGATCATCGATAGTTTATAAGAGAACATGTTGCTAGATTTGTTCCTAAGTAGAAAACTCATCAAAAACATAGTCAAAGGAAAATATTTTATAGAGCGGTCCATTGAGTAATTAACCTGAAATACTTGATTTTCCGTATTTAGAAGTATTGCTCCCTAGTCTTCCTCTTAGCCCTATTCATGTGAGAGTAGAGGACGAATACGTATAAATACATTTACTAAGTCATTCATTTTGAAATATTTCTTTAGAAATTGAATTTCAAGATTTCCTATTTTATGAGTGTAAAGCTCTAGATCTAACCTTATGGAAAGGATATTAACAATACTAGCTAAGTCAAGTATACAAGGCTATGGAATAAGGCTTTGGTAGATAGTTGCTTAGTATTGATAGTTTTAAATTAGGATTAGATCTAGTAATTATAGTATATTTCATAGAGAGGCCTAAAAGGCTTTGGTTGTGGATTTATATCAATGAAATAAGAAGGAAAAAGCTTGCTTTCTAAAGAAAATCAAGCTTATAGTAAATTTTCTTCCAAAGGGAGGCAAATTTCATAGATACACACAAGAAAATCCATCAAAATATCCACCCAAAATATAAAAAAACCTTGGTTGATCTAATCCTTAGTAGCTAATATCATATATATAAGGCTAGATAAAGCAGGCTAAAAGATATCAATCAAAGCTAAAAGTTAATTCTCAAACCATTTGTCTCAATTTTATCTTTCGACCAAGAGAAATTAAGTTTATTCTATACTAGCGAAACAAGTAATAAGGGACTAAACTTACACGCATAAAATAAGGGGAAATAAAATAATAGTCATAAAGCTAAAAATGGAGGATATTGTTTTTGTGTTTTCTTCAGTGGTCTTCATTCATACATTTTCTAATGAATTTCTTTATGGCAGTTCTTGTGATGGCTATTCCGAAAGGAAAGATAACAAACTTAGTAAAAAGCATAAACAAGAACATCTATAATGTCATTATAGCCTTTTAATACAAAGAGTAGGAAGATTATAAAACCAAATGTCGCTTGAAGGCTTCAATATGACTATTTTTAGGTTCTCTAGCATTATATTTATTCACCTTTTGGGCTTGCTAGAGCTTTGAAGTGAAGTTACTAGATTAATCACTTGCTAAAGAGGAAATAAATACTAAAAAGTGGAAAAGAGAGAAGCACATGTTCATTGCTCTATTCAACCTAATAAACTGGGGATTTGCCTTAATTTATTACAAGTTCTTAGATAATAATGATAGAAAAAGAAAGGAAATAGAGTAGGCTAAGGCTAATCAATGATAGAGGTACTTTACAGCTTTAATTTTAGAAATAAATATAAATCCTAATATTTAACTCCTTTACTTACTTCTTTTCTTAGTTATCCTCTTCATTTATATTATAAGAAGAGTGATAAGTTAGTGAAGTTTATATGAGAAGGTAAATCTAAATTTGTGGTTGAAAAGGGATAAACGAAGAATGGTGTGTTATAGTCTTATAATCTAGTTTATGGTTGTGAAGGTAAATAGAAGGAAAGTAGCAGAAGGATGTATTTCTGTGACTGTAGTTAGTGGTAGGTTAAAATCCAGATACTAAAGCGTTTAATGTATCATTATTTTATATAGTTAACTACTTAGTCATATAACTAAAGTAATCAAAACTACCTAATAATTATATAATATCCTTTCAAATTTAAATACAGCAATAAGGATTTTTATCAGCATAAGGTTATAATAATGCATACAGCTGAGATTACTTACTGTCTAAGGCTAAAATTTAGGTAATAAATACTGTAATCTTCTTTGGATCGAGACTAAGAATTATATATGATTAACCTTTCAAAATTAATAGCATCCAGCTATAATAAAGAACTACTATGATAAAAGATATCACCTTAGTAAGGCAACTTAGTTAAAAACAGAATAAAGAAACGGATTTAGTTGATAAAGCTTCATATGAATAAATAGTAGGAAGTTGATTAGACGTACTTATAAAATAGGAATAGAGACAGATTAAGTTTATTCTAAGAATTAAAATAAATCACTTCTTTTTGGCTGGAGCTTGCTTTTTCTTCTCTAGTGCAAATCCTCCTTCAGGTTCAACCCATAAATCTGTTTAGATTGGTTTTAATATATTAAATCCAAATTTTTCGATATCTTTTGTTACATCCATTACTCTTAAAATATACTTTTCACAGGGAAAGAAAGTAGGGAAAGTCAGATTCTTTAATGCCAGTTTTCCTTAAGTTGTTCTTACTACTATTTTAGGAGGTGTTCTCTTTGCAAGTGCTGTATGAAATTTCTCTTCCTCAGTAGGTTCTTACTTAACTTCCTCCTATACTACCTATTATTAAGCTCCCTTGCCTCCTTTTGTAGCAATAGGTTTTATTTCTTTTGGAGAGACTTTAGATTCTAGTTCTAATCTTGCTTCTTACTCTTGCTATAGCTTTTATCTCCATTTCTCAATTTCACTGTCCTCCATAGTAATAAAATCAAAAGGAATAACACGTTCAATTTCTTTGACCTCTTTCGTTTTTTCATCTTCTAGCTGGTCAACTTTTATAAGTTATAGGAGCAAATTTCTATTACTTTCTATACTCATAGTAACTGGAGGAGGTGTAATCATCTTTGGACCGATTTCAACGTTTTATCCTTTTGCTTTTTGTTTCATCAGCTTTTCTAATTCTTCTGGAGGAGGTTCTTCGTAATTAGGATCCTCATAATCATCTCCTTAGAAAAATACTTCTATTGCAATTGTAAAAAGCTCATTTGGTTTTGTTGCGATTGTCTAATTTTCTGCTTCCTACTTAGCATTTAATAATCCCTACTCTTGCTCTTGATTCATTACAAACTTCATTTAATTCGCTTTTAATTGTGGTAAATCGTCTTTCCATTCTCCTTCCTATTAGAATCTAGTTGCAAAATGCTCAAAAATTCCATATCCATTTTTCAAATCACACTACCACATGCCTTAATATTAGTATACTTGAGTTTAAAATAGACCTTATCCATTTTTTTAGAACTCCAGCATATCTCCTTCATATACGTCTTTAGTATTGTAAGTAACTCTTTACTTTCCAGTAGCTTTGTGATTTAAGAAATCTCCTTCAAAAATATGCTTTTCTTTCGTTCTTAGTTTACCTTTTCCCTGCCTCTAGTTAAGATACCATTCCCCAGTATATTTTTCTCCATTCTTCTTTACAAGTTCCCCTTGCCCATGCTTTTCTCCTCTAAATCAGCTTCCAGTATAAACACTTCCATCAGGCCACTATCTTTTTCCTTAGCCTTAAATTTCCCCCTAGTAAAAATCGCCTTAATAAAACCCTCCGTCCCCCATCAGAAGTTTGCCTTTACCATGTTTAAACCCTTGATACCACTAGCCAGTATATTAGTAATAAGTAGAATAAGTATAAGTTCCAGTTCCATGTCTTAGCTTAGTCTTAGGATCAATATCCCCTTCATATCTCTAATTTGATAAAACTTACGTTTCTAGTCTGAATCATTTTTAAGTTATTTATTATTATTTAAATCCAGCAACATTCTAGTACTATATCTTTCTAGATCAGACTAAGTATCGTTACTATAGCTTTAAGAAGGTATCTTAGATACCTCAAAATTTAGGTGAAGGATGGGTCTAGAAGCTTTAGAAGTAGAGAAGTGAGGATTAGGGTATCCTATGATGGTTTTAAGGACTTAAGCATGAAACTAGCGATAGAAGTATCGATTATAAGAACGAGAGATAAGAATAATGAAGCTTGTTTAGTTACTTCTCTCTAATCCTCAACCTTAGGATTCGCTAATAAGCTCATACTTTCAATCCCTTTATACTTTATCCCTATACTTACTCTATTAGCCTATAATTCAATAGCTTAATATACCTCTCTTGGTACTAATCTTTCTGTATTATTCAAGCTATAAAGCTCTTTTTATATATCGAAGCGATTGATGATTATAACTATGGACTGCTTTATAAAGAAGTTTAATAAGTAAATTTTATGCCTTAATTAAGAGACTAAGCATTAAGACAAATAAGGCAGAATATTGAAGCAGTTTTAGTCTTTTAAATTAGCTTGAAGTAGAACAGTTAAAATAAGCTGTCTAGCTATAAACTGAAGATCTGTGACTATTAGTATTTAAAAGGATCTGATATAAGAAGCCTAATTATCAAACTATAGAAAAATGATCAATAGTACTAAGAAGGGAAAGGAGCTAGTAATACTGTTAAGAAACTTCCTTATAAGAGATTCTACCTGGTTTTAGCTTTAGTATATGAATCACTGAAACTAAGGAAGCCATATAATAAATAACAAAGGTAACTTAGCAAAGTGGTATAATAATAGCTTTGCTTCAATATAAAATAGGTCAATTAAACGTTTAAAATTGACTATAAAACATTATTTTAGTGATGGTAGACTTTTATGCGTAGACTATCTTATTAAAGATATTTGAGAGTTATTAAAGCTATCAATAAATAAAATGGGTATATGTCTAGGTTGTAAGTAAGATAGTGAGGTATACTCATTAATGGAAAGTAAAGCACCCAAATAGGTTAGTAAATGCGACTTTAAGATTGAGAAAGTACTTGGCAAAGGGACTTTTGGAAAAGTTGTGATGGTTTCTAAAAAAGACACACATAAAGTTTACGCTATGAAGATTCTTAAAAAATGAGCTGTTGAATAGAGAAACTAGAAGTTGCATACAGAGGCAGAGAGGACTATTTTAGGTACAGTTAAATGTCCGTTCATTGTTGAATTAAGATTTGCATTTTAAACTCCTGAAAAGCTGTATATGGTTCTTGATTTTTGTGCAGGAGGCGAATTATTTTACCATTTGAAAAATGAAGGAAAATTTTCAGAGACAAAAGCAAGATTTTACGCAGCTTAAATTACAATTGCACTCGAGTATTTACATTAGCGATAAATAATTTATCGAGACTTAAAGCCTGAAAACGTATTACTAGATAGTTGTGGTAACGTAAAATTAACAGATTTTGGACTTTCAAAACTAGGAATTGGAGCAAACTAAAAGGCTTATACCTTTTGTGGCACTCCTGAGTATTTAGCCCCTGAAATTCTTAAAAATGAAGGCTACGATTAAGCTGTAGATTGGTGGAGTTTAGGTTGCATACTTTACGAGATGCTGACAGGAATTCCTCCTTTTTACTCTAAGAATAGAGACTAGATGTTCAGGGATATTCTCTATAAGCCAGTAACTATGAAAAGCTATTTTTCTAACGAAGTGCAAAGCCTTCTTAATTAATTGCTTTAAGTCAATGTAAGATTCTATATTCAGCCTAATTTGAGACTTAGGGATGCTTAAACAGTCAAATAGCATGTTTTTTTTAAATCGATAAACTGAGAAGCAATGAAGAAGAAAGAAGTGAAGCCGCCTATGATACCTAAGGTTAAAAGTCAAAAAGACGTCCAGAATTTTGATAAGCAGTTTACAAACGAAAACGCTATAGACAGTGTTGACTCTAAGTGTCTTAATGGAGAGTTCACATACATAGACTTCACATACCTTGACGAAAATCATCTCAATCAAGAAGAGGTGGAAAACGTACTATTGAAAGATAACAATACAGAACAGAAGGCTTAGACACAAAGTAAGCAGACAAAATTAAGGGAAATTGAGGAGAAGGATGTAAAAATCTCAGTTAAAAGCACTAAAGTTACTTAATATATAAATATTAAGCTTTTACATAATAGAGCAATATTCTTGGAAAAGTAGAATGAAATATAGTCTTTTATTAAGTTAATAAATAGAATAAGTAACCTATATATTAAAAATGGATTAATGTACACTATTATAGCAAATCAATGAACTTAGAAAAGATCCTTCTGCATTTATTGATAAGAATATAAGCTTAATCAAAAACGAAGCTACTTAGTAGTTGCTAGTAGTAGCAGAAGCAGCTCCAGAACTGGAGTAGCATAAGTTATTGAACTTAGCTGCGAATTTATTTTTAAGTACGTTGCTTGAAACTGATTTTTCGATAGATCTTGGAATAAAATTAAAGTAGTAAGAAGAAAATGAAATAAAGAGGTAAGAAGAGTTCAAGAAATAATAGGAAGAGTAATTAAAAGAAGAAATTAAGCAAGCTTAGGTAGTTTAATAACCTAAGAAAGGTAGAAGGGAAAGGGGAGCAAAGAAGTAATTAGATAGTCAGTCAGATGAAATAGTATAATCGAACAGGGAGGAAGTTGTACAGAGTGAAAGAAGTAACCATCTTTAAGAAATTAACCTTATTAGAGAAAAATACCAAGAGGAGTTAGAATAAATTACTTAAATTGATGTTGAGGCAATCAGAAGTAAACTATAAGGAAATAACTTATACGATCTTATAAACGCTTTAGGATGAACAGAAGGGTCTTAAGCATATATTGTACATTAATTTAAGACTTCAGTATCGCTAAATGATATCATAGATGAGCATGTTTCTACAATAATGAATCCTGAATTCAGAGCGATTGGTATAAGTAAAAAGCAGTAACTAATTTCTGATAATGGCGTATATCTTCAGCTTTTTTTGCTAGCTCATAATTTTTTAACAAGTCCACCTCCAGTAATAGAGTAAATCCAGGCTTCATCATAAGAGAAACTTTAAGATTAGTTCATTGAATCAGTTGAATTTAAGGAAGATATCAATCGATTGCTAGGAAGAACAAAAGCTAGACTTCCTAAAAAATATGTAAAGACGACACTGACTTTGCAAAACTACTCTATGGACTCTATTAGACATCTTTTCTTCGTGGTTGATCTGAACTTCGATGGTAAGCTTTCAAAGGAAGAAATCAAAACATTTATCAATGAGAAAAAAGTGTCAATAGATGAATGACAAATAGACGTTATGTTCAAAGAGATAATTGATAGAAGGTAGAAAGGCTAAAAGGGAGATCTTACAATTGAGGAAGTAAAAGCTGCTGTGAATGGAAGGAGGAAGTGAGACTAATATAAAAAGGAGTTCTAAATCATCTATAGAAGCTGCAGCGACTAATGAAGAAAAATCTTAACTACTATAGATGAGAAACCTGAAGCTGACTGACTACCTTAAAACTAAATCCAGAAAACATTAACAAGTTACGAGCAGGAACAATTAAAGCCAATGACATAAACTTAAATAATGTAGAGAACTAAAGAGCTTCCAAGACCAAAAACAGTAAATGATCCTACATATACACGCTAATAAAGAGCAGAAGCGAATATACAACCTGAAGGGAAACTTATATAATTAATATATGAAGAAAAGCCATAAAAAGAATAAAATCCCTATGATCAAGTAGTTAATTCAAGACTTAACTAGGATAATTTTTACACCTTTACATTTGATGCAAAACAAAAGTTTAACGAAGTTTTGTGACTAAATTAAAAATTTGGATCGACTGTAAATCCTTAGATTGTTAAGTAACTTGGATATTCCATTCCAGAACATAAATTAGCCTAAGAAAGAACAGCAGCTTAGTTTGAAAAGTTGAACTAGTTTAAGTCAGCAACTATGTCTCCATAAAACGCAACTTAGTTGCCTGAAATTTAGCAAAAAAAGAAGACGAAAGACTTCATTTTGGCTTTTAAGTTAGATAAAGGATTTTAAATTTAATGTAAAGAAGCAAAAAGAGTGAGCAACTAAAAGAAAGTGCCAGACTATTGGGTTCCTCCTTAAGAGGATAAGTTTAGACCAGATTGAGCTCCAAAATTAAATCAAGTTGATTTCAAACTTGATAAAAAGAAGATTCCTTTTGAGTCTCATATATTTATGCAGCATGAATACTTAACTCCAGAGACAATTAATAAAAGAATTATTGAGGAAGAAAAAAAGTAAAAAGAGAAGGATATTGGTAAAGGATGGTTAGCCAAGTTCAAACTAGCTCCAAGGTTCAAATCAGTAAGTGGATAAAATTATAAATTGCTACCAAGAGAAGAAGAGAGAGAACAAGAACCACTCAAGCCAAACCAAGTTTTTGGAAAGCCTAGTTTTAACCTACATTTTAAGCCACTAAGATGTGCAGAAAATTAGAACTTGGGTCTTTAGATATGACTAAAACATATTTATTAATGAAGATCTATTTATCAATATCACCTTCTAGCTTACTTAATAATCACTCTTCTCAGTTTCGTACATAATTAGCATAAATCCGAATAAGATCTTTCATTCTACCCCTAGCTAATTTAAGAGAAGGCTTTAAACACATTAATATAAAATAAGCCATATGAGTCTATTAAAGATAGACGCATTAGCTGCTAAACAATTTAATAAGATAAGGAATAAAACTATTAACAAGATAAGAGTAGATTGCTATTAAAGATAGCAGCTATTATTATGCTAGTTTAAAGTTAGTTTCAAGGGTAGCTTTTATAAATGTGAGAGTATTTATCCTAGTTTAGCTTATTAATATATATCTTGGCTACTTCTCTTAAGATGAAACAGCTGCTTTAAGTTATTTTAAAGCAACTGCATTATATGAAGAGAATTGAATCTAAATTGAATTTGATAATCTACCTTGCATAGTTATAAGCAGTAAATATGCTAAAAGGATCATTTCTGACTTTCCTAACTTACTAAATTAAAAAATACGTTCTAATTATGCAAAATTTTATGTTTATAAGACTCAGTTAAAGAGACTAACAAGTTTGAGGTATATAGCATATTTTAGATCACTTTGCTTCCTTTCTATCACAGAGCTACTCATTCCTCTTAATCTCCTATATCTTTACTTTATTACCTTTCATAATTTTCTGATTTAAACTAACTAAGAAAAGTTAACAAATCAGCCAATAAAAGATAAGTTCATCCTTATTTTTTAGCAAGTGATAGCTCTTTCTACCAAAATTAAAAATGCCTTCTGATACAGTTAAGTACAAAACTCCTAGTACCCTTTAACACTTGATAGAATAATTCAATGATCTACAATTAGATCCTCGAGCTAGCAATCTAAGAAATATATAGAGTAGAAATAAATGCATGGAGCTTATTATTTATATACCTAGTATTGATTAAAATGCCTATTTTCTTATAACTGCATCTTCTTTAATGTCTAAGTATACCTATAATCAAGCTTTGTGCAGTAGATACTTATAGTGATATGCTTTCTTCTAAAACCTTGACTGCGTTTATCTTTCGGTGTCTTATTTTCAATAGTCTGAGAAGTCTAAAAAGCTCTTTCTTTTCAAACTATATTATGTTTATACTGTCTATATAAAGACAATTGAAACTAGAGTAATAAAAGAGGAAGAAAGCAGGTAAAGAATGCTTAGTGAGTAGTGTGATAGACTAATGATACAACTAGTAGTCAGAAGGTGATAAGAGAGATATAGATGCCAAAAAGGGAAGTTTAAAGTATTTTTGAATTAAATGTTCATATTATTATGTAGTAAAAGAAAACAATATTAGATCCAGATGACTATATACCTAAAAGATTTGGATTAAGATTCTTTCCTCCTGTTATAGTTCTAGAATATCTAGTACCGTCATCAGGAAAGCTTTACCATCATAGAATGAAAATAAAAAATATAGAGTTGGATGTTGAAATTATTGTAGGCTATCTTAAGACTAAGCATGTTAGGTATACTAGTCATACTAAAATTGAGGATTCTCAACTTATTAATCTTGTGAAGACTCTTAAATCTAAAAATTCTTAAGATCTAAACAAGTTATCACCTGAAGAGGTTAGCAAGATAAAAAATCTGATGGAAAATTAATTCAAGGTTAACCAAATAAATCCTAATCATCCAGACTTTGTCTACGACAAAAGAGCACAGTTTAAACCAACTGAGATTTGTGACTGGGATGATAGTGAAGACATTGTTTAATAATGCAATTTAATTTTTATAAGAAAGCAGCTTGGAAATCTCAAGCTAAGTCTTCTTCATTAATCTTACCAAGTTACTTATAACGCTATGCAATTTACTTAATCTTCTTTGAATCCTTTAATACACTTCCTTTAGTCAATTTTCGAATATACTAAGTCTTCCTTTCCTTATCTCATTTCATTTAGCAAAGCTTTAATTTATATTTCAACAATCAAAGCTAATTTAATATTAAAAGCCTATATGCATTAATAATTTAATTAAGCAAGCACTTATCATTGTCATACAAATACTACCATCTAATAAGCTTTGGCATTTTATAGCTTCCTTTAATTTATTTAATGAAGGGTAAAAAAGTTAAGTGCTTTGATGCTAACTACAGTGAATATGATTTAGTTAGGTTAATTTATTTAGGTGATAGCCTAGTTATATTATACGAGCTTCTGTTCATATATCAAGAACTCATTGCTTATTAGTTTCATTAGCTTCAGATCCTTCTTTCCTACTTACAAATAGAGCACAATTTCTGTATATACCTTTTTATATCCCTTAAGCTAAATATGCTATAATTTTATACTAGAGCTTCAATAACATTATACATAGGTAAAGCAGCATTTTAATCCCCGTATATTATATTAGTTTAAAATGACTAAAGTCATATATTCGATTTATCGGAAGAAGACAAACAACTGTAAGTTTATTTCTTAGTCAAAGCTGATTGCAGTATTAAACCCTATCTATCATAGGACTGATATCCATTCTCTTGCCGCTTTTGATATATAATCAGCAGTTTTACTATCCTTCACACTTTAGTTTATTCCTCTTTCTTCTCTTATTTACTAAAAAAGTAAAAAAGAAAGCGATAAAATCTTTAGATTTGCTAGTTTATCTGTTAGCCTACTTAGATTATATTCCTACTATAAAATATCGAATATTTACTTAATACTAATGTATTTAAACTGGTGATAACCTTCTTAACTGCAATGATATAAAATTTGAATTTGAATATATTAAAAAAGAAAAACTTTATTTTGATTTTAAGCTTCTAATGTCAAATACTGTACTCATAAATAGATACTATAGTTATGCCATTCTGCTCTATCTCTTGATTTAAAGTAGTTAAGCATTCATATACTTTGTTTGGATACTAGTCGTAATGTGGGTTGCTTGATTATTTAGATATCAGTTTAGACTAGTCTTCGTTGGACTGATTGGAAGATGCTCTTTCTTAATTAATATCGACTACAAACTCGATCATTAAAAGAAGCATCTTAATTTTGAAATCGGTGAATCACATCCAAACTATAAATAAGATAAAGCAGTTTTGTACTTTGATAAAGCAAATATTCATCTTATAAAGATTACCGTAACATAATTAAGTAAATCTAATACTCTAAAAGCCTTTTCCGTTTATTATCACATGATAAGAGGAACGCTAAAGCTTTCTGCTACTTCACTTTTTTAATAAAGCTGGCTAGTATTAATATATCATGTGGTAGTAATGCTATCCTTTATTTTTAGTGCTTTTATAATGAAGTGACGTTCGAACTGTATTGAGTTTATTTTTAATCTAAAAATTCAAAAAAATAAATTAATTTGCGAAAAACTCAACCTTTGAGCCAAGGATGCTTAAGAGCTTCTTCAGGTGTAATTCTATCCCTGGGATCAAACTGTAGGCATTTATCAATTAAGTCTAAAAATCCTTCGTCTTTGATTCTAATTGCTCTCTTCAATTCTCTTTTCCAGTTATTATTCTAAATTAAAGATTACTTTTCTTCTTTAAACTTTAGGTAACAACTGCTCTGTAAAAAATATTTTCTTCCTAGGAGATTTCTAAATCAACTCTATGGGAGGAAGTCCACAGACTTCGATTATACGTGTTAGTTAATCTACTTCGTTATGACCTCCAAACAGAGGATTTCCCTAAGCTAATTCTACTAAAATACAGGCAAAGCTTCACATATCAATGGCGCAATCATAACGTAATCCCATAATAACTTCAGGAGCTCTGTAAAATCTGCTTTAAATGTAGGTGTAGATACTTTCAATCTCTTTAACTGCAGAACCAAAATCGATTATTTTAACACCAGACTTATTCCCTTATTTTAGGAGTATGTTTTCAGGCTTTAAATCACAGTGGATGATCTTATGTATTTTTAAAAATTTCAAATGCTGGAGTATTTATAGTGCAAACCGTCTTACCAAATCTAAGTTAAACCCTTTAAAATCCTGCATTACTAGCAAATCGTACAAATCCACAGAAAGCAACTCGAAAACCAAGCAAACATGATTTCTAAAGACAAAATGATCTAGAAATTTCACAGTATTGGATAGTTCATCTTCATCATTTTAATTCAGTGCTTATAGGATTTTTATTTCATACTCAGCTGCAGTTTTGTATTAAGGCTTATTTTTAATTATCTTCACTGCACAGAGCACTTTTTCTTTATGGTCGTAACATTTGGCTACTTACCCAAATGTTCCGTTTCCTGATAACCCTAAAACTTCATATCTATAGTTTAAATGTTGCCTTTCTTTAATAATGTAGTTTCCGTTTCCATCATCATTGTATCTTTATAAATTAGGAGAATAATAGTATATCTAGCTGTAAAATTGCATCTCTTCGACTTCTCAATCCTTCAATACTGATTGAAATTATTGCAAGGCGTTTTAAAGGTCTGATGCTTCAAACTGAGTAAATTCGTTTGAGATGTTATCTGATATGTTAACTAATGAGTTATTCTTAGAATGCTTACTTTAGTTTTTCTGGATTTCCAATTTTTTATTGTTTTCTTCATCTGAAGTTTGCACATCGCTTGTATTTTCTAATACTAGATCATTGTCAAAAGTTCTTCCTTTCGAGAGTTTGAAATCGTTTTAAGGTTGATCTCTGGTTTTCGATGATATTCTTTTCGCTACTTACTTCAGTTACTCGTTTTAAAATCTTCCTCTTGTCTATCTATCTTCTTTTTCCTCTATAATATTGGCTGCATAGGTAGTTGATACTGCAATTTAATTGTTAGATGTTTATTAATTACTCTCAAGTTACGTTACACTCAAAGGTTCTTATGGATTAGATTTGTCAGCATTATTTTAATATACTGTAGATCTTTACTTTTCAAACACTTTTTTCTTTTTATTCTACTATATCATAACTTTCGATGAATCGTTATTTATTACCTTTTTTAAGTAGGCATAGCATCTTTTCTAGTTTTTCTCTTTAGTTTTAATCTTCTAAGTTACTTTTATCTCATTATTACTCGTTTGTAGTTAAAGATCTTCTTTATCTTTATCTTTATTTTCTCTACTTGTTGACCTATCGGTGAAATGAGAGTTTTCGAAGCTGAAGTTGTTT
Source organism: Loxodes magnus (assembly GCA_946699065.1). Taxonomy (NCBI): domain Eukaryota; phylum Ciliophora; class Karyorelictea; order Loxodida; family Loxodidae; genus Loxodes; species Loxodes magnus. The sequence continues at coordinate 876,749 of CAMPDV010000081.1, read as the reverse complement.
TCCTGTTACTTTTGCTCTTCTTATTCAGTTTAAAAAATTTGCTTTTACTATTCTGAAGCTTACTCATTGACTTGTTCTAGATTTTAGGCAATTTTATGTTGATTATCTTCTTTACTTTCCTTCTAATTTTGCAAATCGGACTATTTATTTTCTTCAGCGGTTTGTTTTTCTTCAATTTAATCCTACTAAATGTCTAGTACAATCTCTAAAGGCTTATACTTTTAAACCAATCCATTAAGTCTAACTTCTATTTCTTTTACCTTGGATTATGGGCTCATTAAATTATTCTACATTTCTTGGTCTAGCAACTATATCTTATCATTATTTCCAGCTTCCTAATTTTCTTACTAAATAGAGCGTTTTATGAACGTCTTTTTCATGAAGCTAAACTGAGGCAAAGATTATCTAAATATATCTATTTTTTCTTCCTTCTACTCTTTCTTATTCGATTCATTACTGTCATTCCTTTTATACTTTAAATTGTTTTTCCTCATCACACTTCTTGATCTCCCATACGAATGTGAGATTTCATTAGCTCTCGATGTCTTGGCTAGAATATTTAACTAAGGCTCTGCCTGATCAGATGTATTTAATTCCTTCTTTTCCTTGATATAGTTAACTTATTTATTTTTGCTAGTAGTTGGTAGAATCTAATCTATCTATATATGAGGCTATTTTGCCATTTTCGTAATATTTGACACTTTGAATTACTAGAATAAATTCTTGGCTCTTTCTTTCTGAATATTTTTTTCTTTACTACTCTCTGCTTGCTACTAATTTTTATCCTAGTTAGCATTTTTGCTTTTCTCATTTTCTTTAAATTACTAAAAATTATTGCTTCGTTCTTTTTCGAATTGTGGGGACATTACTTCATGCTTACCCTTTTGCTGGTTATTAATTTAGCGTCTAGGCCTCTATATTTTAGCTGTTTTTTTGTTGTTAATCTCTTGCTTTACCTCCAATTTTCTTTCAAGAATCTTTTTAATGGAGAAGTAGTTTTAAAGCTCTGAAGTTCTTTGCATATTTAATATAAACTGATTATTTTATCTCTATGAAAATAAATATTTAAAGTGTTCTGCTAAATAGGATTTTACACTTTCTTTTAAGTACAGCTAGTTTACTTTTTCTTATTTACCCTTTATTATGTTCTAGTTGCTATACCAATTTTGACCTTTTTTAATCTTTTATATTACTAGCCTTTCAAATGCTAGCGCGGGTTGATATTAGCATCACTTTTTTGCTTTATTCTTCTTTTTATGCTGTAAATTAGAATTTTTCTTGGGGACTATAAGCAAGCTTATTTCCTGAGCAGCTCTGAGAAAGAGTAATAGAAAACCACTTTAATCTTAAATGAAGCCATACCCTTAGATTTACTTAGCTTACACTGTCTATATCATATAAGTTAATATCGCCATCTTTATCCATGCTGCTTTAAGCTTAGATTTAGGTTTATTAAGTATATCTAGCTATCTTCAGTTTCTATCCCCTTTATATCAACTTTCTGTCTATTTTCCTTATTTGGTTACCTTATATTCCTCTAACTCCCTTGCTTTTCAATGACTGCTTGAAGTAATATTATTATGAAGAGTTTAGCCACTCATTTTAGAATGTTGCTAACTAGTGGAATTTTATAGTTAAAGGCTATCTAATTCCTGATTATTAGTAAAGCAGTAAATTACTTCAAAAAGGAAGCGAAACTAGCGACATCTACTTTACTACCTACCCTTCTTAAAAGTAACTAGCTCTACTACTATTAATCCTTTAGCTCTGACTATACCTTAAGATAAAAAACGAATATCTGTATTAGCTTGAAAATAAGCAGTCTAAGCATATGCAAAGTAATGATAAAGCGAGTGATAAGATAATATGAAGTATCTTGAAGCTAAATTTGAATATAAAGTAGCTTATAAAATAAGCTTTAAGTATATACCAAATTAGAAGCTAAAGGCATAACTTATAGAACTTAGGATTAGTGTAGCTCTACCTATTACTTCAAACTAAATAAATGGGATACACTTAAGTTATATTTAGTTATAGTATTAGAGATTCACCCCCATTAAAGAGGCTTTTGGCAGGATTAAAAGCTTATTTTATTAGTCTTATTTATAAACATGTAAATGATATTACTAACTGGGTTTTCATAGCCATGTGGCTTTAAAATTACCTTCTCAATCTGCTTTTTCTAAATTTCGATTGGCCAATGCAAGAATTTCATATCTCACTCTAGCTTGTCAAAATGTACTTGATAGGTAAATTTTTATACTTAAAAAGCTTAAATAAACTAGACTAATAATCCCTTTAAAGAATCCATATCTTCTACGTTAATTCAATTATCTTACTATGTCATTAATATAAAAGCCCCAAAGCTAAAACCCTTTAAACATACCTACTATCTTATATTACTATTAGCATAGAAATTGATCTTATGTAAATACTAAACAGATACCATTTCCTTTACTTATCTCCCTTATAAACTGAATCTCTAGCATTTAACTTATATTAGGTATATTAAATTAAACTCTATATAGCAGATTATTACCCTTAATAACCCCTAATAACTTAGCTATGCTTTATTGACTGTTCTTTTTAGATATTAAGTTTAGTATCTTTAAGTTTAAATTTATTATACTTCTCTTACCAGAAAATTAAGCTACTGAGTAAGAAAATTATGAATTATTCTAAGAAAAGTCAGATATATATCATAGTAAGTTTAGTCGTATGGACTCTATTTGCTTATTAAGTATAGACCATATTTATATACCCAACTAATCATACAAAGCTCTATTAGTCTCTAATCTGAATTAATCTAGCATATGTATTTACTTCTTATATACTCTTGAAATCAGATGTAGTATGATGCTAGTTCATCTAATGATACTTTAGGTATTCAGATTGCAAAAGTTTGAATGGATCAACGAAAATGCTGTTTTACTTATGAGTCTTTTAAGGATCTTACTTCAAGTGTAGCTTAGCTAGAATTAGAGCTCTATAATGGAAATTGTTAGCTATTGCAATAAACTTAAGAGCAGCTTTTCTCCTTTGCGTCATATCTCTAATGGTAAACTAAGCTTTAGAAGATAGCAATTGAAATCAGAAGGGCTTCTTTATTGAACTCTTTGTGGAACTATGTTTAGTAGTCTGTTTTTATGGCAATCATAGGTAAGCAGTTTCTAGTAATGCATTTAAAGGTGGTAGCTATTAAGATGTAAGGAGTACTTATGAATAAAAAAATTAAAGGTTTATTAATTGTAATCACATAGGTTTTGGCTGTAAAAATGAAAAAGCACTTCTGACTGGCGTGAAGCCGCAATACCTCTACAAACTCTATTTAATCGCATAACTCGCAACCACATACAAGAAGACACTAGAGCAGTGAGTCATATCGTTTCCAGGAAGCCCTCGATGAGAAAGTCCTTAAATAAATCCAACCGGCTAGAAAGGAAGAAGAGCTACTATCACACCGTGGTACATATTTGATAGCGTTGAAATAAAAGCTATCATGAAGAGTGTAACAATGAAAGTAGACTTGATTTTAGTTCCAGCCATTTACTACTAGAACCCTTTTAATTTAGTTTCATTAACATTTATTTTCTTCTCTTACTGTTTTTACTTAGAAGCAGTGACTACTTTTTCTTTATCTTTATCTAACTTCCTAGTTAGACCATCTACTTATCTTTTCAGCGTTTAATATTACTCAGTTCTATAAATTAGGAGCCAAGTTAACACTATATAGTATTCTTACCTTCTGAAAATACTGCAGTGCAAACAGCTGCCCCTATTACGACTAAAGTGTCTTGGACTTCTATTTGCATCTTTATAATATTAAATATGAATTCTATTATTTACCCTTCTAACCTTATCTCTTTAGATCACCTCAATGTCGCTTAGTACAGGATAGAGATAATACTTATATAAGGACTAAGATTAAAGGATGCTGATGATTAGAGGAGTAGAGGAGTAGAAGCTGGATTGCTTGTCTTATACTGCAGGCTTTATTAGTCGAGCTTCGTTATATGATTGAACAAGGCGAAAAGTAAGCTAATTAAGAGACTGAAATGATAATCTATATGGCAGTAACATTCTAAGTCTGCTGTTGAAGCTTTCCTTAGTACTCTTAGTGTGAATCTAAATATACAGATGTAGTCATATATATTAATAGTGAAAGCCAAGAGTTTTTCATTAAATAGAGCTTAAATTAATTGCTTATCAGATCAAAAAAGAAGCTGAGAAAAATTTGAAAATTAAAAAGAGAGTAAAGTGTATAAAATGGTTAGGAGGCTAATTAAACTAAAGTTTCAGAGAGAATAAAATGTTCTTATCATGTTACATGAAGCGATATTAATATACAGGTTATATCATCTATAACTTCTTCTTCCTAAAATTAAAAATTTACTTATTTCCATCTGTCATTACTCTCTTTCACCAAAGCTTCACATCCTTTTTATAACTATCCTGAATCCACAAATGGTTTTACTAACCTACATACTTCTTCATTGCTCAAAAATTCTCATACTCCATCGCTTGCTATGACTATAAACTGATCATTATGCTTAAGTTCAAATTCGAAAATTTCAGGTTCTGAAGTTACTCCAATATGTTGAGCTATGAAATCTCCAATTGATCGAGACATAGCTAGTCCTGGAAGATCAACTTCCTTTAATCAGACTCTTTTTGGTCCGACATCATTTCCATTAGCGTCTAAAGTGATGAAACTAACCTTAGTAAGCAAATATTCTTCCATTAGCATTTAAAATCCTTTACTTCTCATCAGGAAGTTCTGGCTTATGGTCCCTGCTTAAAGCAATAATACCATCCGCTCTATATAAAATGGCTCTAGAATCGCCCACATTTGCACAATACAGTTTGTTGTTTCTAATTAAGCAAGATACAAGAGTAGAGCCACTGAACTTGACATCAAACTAAGCTCTCATTAATTCCTAAGAACATCTTTAAATAGAACGATAAAGGGATTTTTACGGCTTAGACTCTAAATCCTGGTCCTTAAGAAGAATTACTTTATATCAAAAACTTACTAGGAAGTCTTTATTTTATAAACGAAGAAACTTCTCTACCACACATTCCATGTCCATCACAAATAGCGTAAAAATGCTGAGATGGGTTTTTGTTAAAGAGGTTTTAAATTATATAGCTATCTTGGTTTATCTTATTAGTCCCTGGAGAATATCCTACTTAAGTTTTATGAGCGACACCTGAAACACAATTTTTTATTAGAGCCTAAAGTTCATTCTTTTTAATGTATATCTATATCTGTTTTCGGTTCTAATTAGCACTTCTTGGAGACTATAAGAAAAAATTCTGTTTTTTCCTTGCGCTTTCTTTTTACTTTTGGCTATATTTACTTAAGCTTTGTGGCAAACTCTTTCTAAGCGGATTGGAGTTCAAAATATTCTCCTTTTTCTTAATTTAATTATTTTGATTACTTCTATCTGAATCTAGATTCTACCTTTTTGGACTAGGAGAAGTCTCACATTTGTTTAAAACCGTAATTTTTCTTTATTAAGCTTGACTATATCATTCTTCTTTAGTTAGTACTGCCTTTTAATTGTTTTACCCTTTAGTTTTGACCTAAAGATTATTTTGCTGCATAGTCTTAAACAAATAATAGTTTTAAGGTTCAGAATTATTACGAAAGTGATTAGCATTGCTATTTTACACTTACGTTTCTTTCTATGGATTAATAGCTTAATTACCATTATTACTTATTTGCCTCAAATGAACTTTCTTTATCCCTTTGCTATTATTAGGCGATTTGTTTTCTAAATTAAGCCTTGGAGTATTCAAGGTTAGTTACTTTAATTTCAGATTTAGTTTTTTGTCCATTTTTATTAGCTAATTTTAATATTGAAATGCTAAAACAGTAATTGCATTTAATGACTAGAATACAAACTAAAGGATCTTAGAATATTATTAAATGGCTATATTGACATTTGCTATCCTTCCACTTTATCTGTGATTCTACATTCTGCTTTATTAGTCTTTCTGTATTATAAGTAGTATCTTTCCTTTATTCCTTTCACTATCCAGTATTTATAGCTTGGTAGATTGAAGTGCTTTACTGTTTCTACCACTAATCTGGATTTTAGGGAAGAGGAGTATGTTTTCCTTACTGAAGATGCTTTCAAGTTAATCAGAAATTTCCTGCTTATATTGAATATTCTTTACATTCATTTCTAAAGCTAAATTTTTTACTTCTAAGTCAAGTTAAGGGAAATACGGAAAAAGTGAAGTTAAATATCTAGGAGTTTGAGATAAAAGGTTAGAATGAAGTACTAGCAATCTGTAGGAAAATTGAACTCTATCAACCTTCACGCTGCTTTACCTCTCATACATTTTAAGAAAGCAGCTAATATTCTTTGAGACTATCAGTAATATAAACCAATTAGTAACTAAGAATGATACCTTAAGATGACAGATACGGGAAAGAAGATTGTAATAATCAACATTGTAAGCTAACTTTTTACCTTCGATCTTGGAAATAATCTAAAAGACATTTTAGCAACTAAAAGCATTATTCTATGTTTTAACGTATATCTTCATTTAATGCTTTTGAAATGCTGTTAATATATATTAAGATTAGTACTTGCTATTCATTTAATAGTACCCATTTAATATTGCTAACAGAGCTTTATTCTACTACTATACTTGTGGATACTAGATTACCTTTACTAAACTTTAAGACTTAGAGTAGTAAGCTTTAGTTAGAGTTTTATAGATTTAAGTTCTAAAAGTGTAATTTCTAAGTATCTAGAACTATGATATCAAGCCTTTAAGGAAGCTAGCTACAATACAGCTTTTAGTAGTATTAAATAGACTCCCAAGCTCTAATTAAGATTCTAATATAAAGCTTCCTATATAATCTTCATACTTATACCCCTATTTACCTTCATTTCCCTAAGTTTAGCTTGTTGCTTCTAGAAAGCCTTAGCAAGAAATTAATCTTTTAATACTTAAAGTTACCTTATACCCTACCAGAATAATCTATGCTATAAAGGTTTGATATAGCAGCTATTTAGGAATAACTATAGGTTTATTTACTGACTGTAATATGGCTTTTTGGTCAAATGTTTAAGCTTATTAAAAGCATTTCTTCAGCTTTTATACTTTCTAACTACTCCCTTTGCTTTGTTAAGTTGCTAATTCATTTTTTGAATTGTTCCTTATTATGTCACTGAGATAGTTTGCAAGAAAAATGGAAATTTAACTTTTTAATATTTAAGTCTTGCATTTTAGATTATAACACACCTTCTAAGTGAAAATCTCTTCAGCTAACTTGGGTATTTCGTAGGTATTTAAGATGAGATTCAGTTCTTCGTCAGGATATAAGAATCTTGAAGGCAAGAGCTTCAAGAAACACTTTTGATGACCACTGGCTTGTAAAACCAAAATTAGCATTTTTATCAGATGCGATTCTTTTAAACCAGCTCCTAGAACACTTAACATTATCACTACTCAATCTTATACCAACAGGAGAGAAGTAATAAGATTCCTATGCTTATTAAAAATAGGATTTCCTTTAGACTTAGAGAATGAAAATAAGACCAGGTTTCAATTTCAATAGCAGCAATAACGGCTAAAAGGAAAATTTTTCCTTTGCTGGAGGATTAGAAATTAACAATAAGCAAAGTAAGTTAGCATTCAGACAAGAGTAGGATTAGAAAAGCTGATATCAACATTATAATTAAACTGGAAATATAGAAATCGTACTAACAAGCTACTATCTTATCAATCCCAAGGTACAATAGCAGGAATAATCAAGCTAGATAATAAAAATTCCATATTCGATAATTTAAAAAAGAACAGCTAAGTAAAAAGAGGAGAAGAAAAGTAAGCTAAAGGGGTAAAATATTAAAGCTAGAGATAATCAATTGTCATTCGGTTTTCTTCAATAAAGTCTTTTACTTTAAACTAGGAAAGTAACTAAAAAATGGGGAAAGCGAGGATAATAGCACGTAATGACTTAATAAGCAATTTAATCCTTTTGCTTCATTGAAATAGAGATAAGTCAATTTTCTCTAATAGTGAAATGAACTTATTCTATAAGGTATAAGCTTTTTTCATAAATTGGCTGCAATAATCTTTAAATCCTAAAAAGAGTAAATCTGGCTTAGAAAAGCCATAGAAAGAAATGAATGATAAAGCGAAAGAAAAAGGAGCATTAAATTGTGGAAGGAATTCTTTCAAAACTTAGTATGTTATAATTAGAAGGGAAGATATAAGAATAAAATAAAACAGACTATTGAAAGCAGAGATTTATAAGTATGGAAATAAGATAAAAAGGATACTCAATTCGGTTTAAATAAAACTAAAGACTTATAGAGTTGATAGTTATATTTCTAGAGCTAAAACTATATCTACATTTTAGATCTTCTAAGTATGAAGAGAGAGATGAACATATTAAGAAGAGAGCCTTTTATTAAAGGGGTTTAAAATAAAATCAGAAACTAAATCGCTCTCTTATTTCTACTCTCTAGTCCTTCTGGTAAATGAACGAAATAATGAACAAATATTGATTCTTTTTTAGTCTCAATTTATCCTTAATCTAAAAATCTGCAAGTAAGGTTCAGTTAAAATGGTTTAAATATAATAAATTTTTAAGTGTTCATTTTAAGTATTTAGATAAGAAATGCAAGAAAGAATAAAAGGGAGTTACTTAACTTATATTACTAAGTTAAAGATGCTTCAAAGTCTATCAAATTTTGTAGGCTAAATCATAACTTAAAAGTGTATTTTAAAGGATTATCTTGATTAATCATAAAGGGTAAATAAAAAGTGTAAGCAGAAAGCATTAATCTCCAGATCTACGGCAGATATGAATTTCAACACTAGTGTAGACTGAAGAAAAGCTTATCTGTGAATGAATGAAAAGTTTTTCAAACTTTCTTACTAAGTGTAATTAAAACCTTAAAGATCGAATATATTGCCCTCTTTTTATGCAAGCACATGATTCCTCTTGGTATCTAAATAGTTTATAACTCCCAAAAGTAAAGATACTATTATCTATCTTACCGTTTTAAATACCAATAGATAAGCTTAATTATTTATCTTTTTTCACTTGGTTCAATTTGATTATAGCTACATAACATCTGCTTTGAATGTTATTTATAATTATAATGGCAGATGATTGCCTTTACTAATATAAGTCTTTATTTTGGTAGTATAACACTAAACCTCATAACTTTCGATAATCTTACTATATACTTCAGTCTTTACAAAAGAACAGAAATATAGCACTTTCCTTCTCTAACCGAACTGCTAGAAAAGGATCAATATAAAGACTTAAAGCAGCTAGCCTAATATAAACTAATAGAGTCAATACTTGTCAGAAAGTGATAAAACAGTAGAAAGTAATATATAATGAAGAAATAAATCCCTAGTATTCAAACACTAACTAGAATTAACTATTGTATATCTTAAAAGCTATTAATATGCATATTACTTTCTATCACTAACTTACTTATCTACCTACTAAAGCTAATCGATGTATCTTTTCTAGTCCTTTTAAATTCTAAATATTTATCCTCTACCATATTAGCCTTAACTAACATAAGTCTACCTTTTATATTTCCCTTCAGTACTTAAATATAAGCTTTCTTATACTAGTTGAAAATAACCTGCTAGGTAATCATAATAGCAAGTAATAGCAATAACTAAGAAGTTTTAGCTAAGATAGTAGAAAGGCAGAAAAGAGACTCTAAGAGTAGTACTAATAAATAGAGTTTGATATGTTCACTAATAAAGAAATAAACCCCTAGAATCACTAGAATTAAAGTATTAATTACTCATTTAATTCATTCAGACTTATTTACTTTACTTTAGTAATAAGTAAAGTCTATCGCTTTGCTTCCTTCTTTATTAAGTAACTTTGTAGGTTTTATTCTGGTGGATTGGTTAAGCAGGATTATTCGGTTAGTATAAATAGAAAGATGAAGGAGTGAGTTTTAGACTGAAGTGTGTGATTTGCTAGAAGAGTGATGTTTATGAAGGATGGGTAGTTTTTTAGAGGTGACAGTATGATAGTGTAAGTAATGGGAAGTTTAATTATATCCATTTTTTTAATAATCGTTTATTGGCATTTGAGCCATTTTTATTGAAATTAATTGTGGGTATTTTATAAAATTTAATGTCAGAGCAAAAGTTGCTTAATAAGGAAAGCGAATATCAAGATATAGAAGTAAATACCAAGTTACATGACTAGCAAACTAAAGGTCATGACGTTAAATTTTTCCCAATTTCTATTGAAGACTTGCAGGCATTCTTTGACCTTAGTGAACGTAGAAATTAAAACTTAGATATCAAGGAATTCTAAAATAGATATGGGGATACGAGTACGTTTGCTAAAGAAAAGCTAAAGGTTGATATATAATAAGGGTTATAAGAAAAGAATGTGGAAGACTTGAATAATAGGAGAGTGTAGTTTGGATAGAATCAGAAAATAACTTTCGAACCCAAAAGATTTATCAACTTAGTACTTGGTTAATTGTCTGAGCCAGTCATCATTATTTTATTGATTGCTGCCGTTGTTAGTGCAGTTGTTGAAACATTACATAATAGTGAAGGAGCTTGGATGGATGCTACTGGAATTCTCTGCGCGGTATGTGTAGTAAGTATGGTAGGAGCGTCAACTGAGTATGCCAAGGATAAGTAATTTAGAAAGTTACATGAAGCTAGTGAAGAAAGAGTTGTAACAGTTATTAGGGATGGAATTTAAAAATAGATAAATACAGAAGATCTTTTAGTAGGGGATGTCGTTTATCTTAAGCCTGGCGATAAAGTTCCAGCAGATGGAATTCTAATTTCAGGTCTTTCAATGAAAGTGAATGAATCATCATTGACAGGAGAAGCCAAACACGTGCCAAAGGAAGAAAATAGAGATCCATTCCTTATTTCAAGTACTAATTTGAGTACTGGATGTGGCACCTATTTAGTATGTGTTGTTGGACTTAATTCTTACGCGGGAAAGACAAAGCAATAATTACAAAATATAGAAATAGACGAAACTCCTCTATCTCAAAAATTAGGAAGAGCAGCTAAATCTGTAGCAATTCTAGGGTTTATATTAGCTATTATATTCTTTATTGTATTGGTAGTACAGTACTTTTATACTCACCATGTCAGTGTCGATCTTGATTAGAACTCATAAAGAGAAAAGAAATAGTTAGGCTAATTTTTAGTAAATAGCGTAATGGCGGGAATATGCTTAATTGTCATAGTAGTACCTGAAGGGTGGCCATTGGCTGTTACTTTGGCCCTTGCCTTTAGTGTCAATAAAATGAAGTAAGAAAATAACCTTGTAAGACATCTTCACGCTTGTGAAACAATGGGAAGTGCGAATGAGGTTTTATCGGATAAGACTGGAACATTGACATAAAACATTCTTTCAGTAGTTTAATAGGAAATAGCAGGAGAGAAGGATATAGGAAAATTGAATAAGCCTATACAAGAATTACTTTTTGACAACATTTGCATAAACTCTAATGCTTTAATACTAGAAGATGGAACTAAAACAGGAAATCCAGTGGAAATTGCTCTCCTAGAATTTGCTGATAGAAACAGAAAGAAATACAAAAGAATAAGAGACTCCAAAATAATTTCTTGGGTATAACCTTTTGATTCTGCCACTAAGATAATGCTTACTTGTGTTAAAATTCCTCAATCAAATTAATAGATAGTTTATGTTAAAGGAGCTCCAGAACATATTTTTAGTTGCTGCGATAAGGTTGTCTAGAATGTAAAGGATTCTAAAGAAGTAAACGTAGCTCAGTTCGAGGCTCAACAGAAGAAAGAAATTTAGGAATAGATTGTAAAGATGGGATAGTTCAGAGTCATTTCCTTTGCTTATAAGTATGTCTAAGAGAATTACGAGTTTAACTCCTAGGATAATGATTACACTTACTTAGGATATGTATGCATGGTTGATCCCATTAGACCTAACGTACCTGAAGCGATAAAATTATTGACAAAAAACGCAAAAGTAAGAGTAAGGATGGTAACAGGAGATGCAACATCAACTGCAATTAATGTTGCTCTGCAATGTGGAATTATTTAAAGAGAAGAAGACATTTAGAAAATACCTAACCTAGTTATGACTGGTTAGGATTTTAAGAAAAGGATAGGAGGTCTAGTCCCTAAAGAAGGAAAGCTTGACAAAAATGGCAATCCAAAGTTAACCATAGCTAATATGCAAGCCTTCGAAGAAATCGAAAAAGACTTGTAAGTTTTAGCAAGATCCACTCCTGAAGATAAGTATATGTTTGTTATTGGACTCAAAGAACTTAAAAGAGTAGTTGCTGTTACAGGCGATGGTACAAATGATGCATAAGCCTTAAAGAAATCAGACGTAGGTTTTAGTATGAATTTAACTGGCACTGAGATTGCAAAAGAAGCCTCTGATATTGTAATGTTAGATGATAACTTTGAGTGCATTGTGATAGCTGCTAAATGGGGTAGAAATACAATGAGATCTGTCAGAAAATTCTTGACTTTCTGGATGACAAGTACCTTTGTATTTATGTACATCATAACTCTAGGTGTGATTTCCCAATTGGAAGGAACATTTACGCCAGTTTAAATAATTTACTTCAACTTGGTTCAAGACAGTTTAGCAGCTCTTTCATTAGCAACAGAAAAACCAACATATGATCTACTAAATAGTCCACCAGAAGGACGTAATAGCCCCTTATTTAAATCCTCTATGTGGCGTTACATAGTAGCTCAAACAATTGCTTAATCTGCCGCATTAAGCTTAGTTTATTTTTCACCGGAGATTTTCATTGACGAAGCAGGATATGGTTTCAAAAAGGCGAAAATAACATTGTTTTTCAATGTATTTATGTGGATGAATATCTTCAACTTAATGGGATGCAGAGTGGTCTTTGTCAGAAGCATTAACATTTTCCATAGAATATTCAGCAATTCCTTGTTTTTACTGATCTTAATAATAGAAATAACTCTCTAGACTTTGCTTGTTGAATATGGAGGGTAAGTTATTAATATAGTGATGTCTTGGGATGCCATGGGCTAACATTATAACAGCACTTACTTTGCGTTCTTATGGGTTTCTTAGGACTAGTTTTTTCTACTTTTTGGAAATTGGTAATCCCAGAAAAATGCTTTACTTGCTGTGAGAAACTCTACATTTGATTTGAGACTCTTAACATTTAAATTAATATCATGATTTTATGCTTAAACTCCCTTTATCTATATCCTTCACTAAATGCTCTATCCCTTGCTGTTCATAATCCATATCATTCTATCAAAGGAATTTTACCTACAAAGTAGTTTCTTAATATTAGACATTTTCCTTTATTTCTTTCTAGCCATTTCTGAAGTATTAGAAGTGCTTTAAAAAAACTAAGCATTGGTTCTAGTATAGCAGCAAAGAATCAAACAGTAGTTAAAAGCATGGAAATATTGGGGAGATAGAAGGTAAAATAGCATCTGATTAGAAAAATCACTTAGAATGGCTTCAAAAATGGAAGGAGAAGCTTAAAGTAAAGCTTTAGCATTCAGTTCTATTGGTTGTAATCAGATCTTGAAGTAATAGCTTTTACTAATTTTCAAATTTAAGTTGAAAAGAAGCAAAGAAAGCAAGACTTAATATCATAGAATGATAAGATAAACTACACTTTAAAGTCAAATTTTAAAACCTTTCAAAAGTAAATTAAAAGTATAGAGATAGAAGTATATGCCTTAAAAAGGAAAAAGCATTGCTAATTAAAGTAAAAAGATTGTTGAACGAAACTGGGTAAATATTTAAAGTTTAATCTGTTGAACTTTATTTCACCTTACAATATCTAATTAAAATGAAAAAGATTTAGCACTTCTTCTCCAAGTATTCAAACTATATGATTAAAATTATATAGAATCATATACTTCATACTTAGTAGTATTCATCACTATTTTGTCCTTTCTAAAGTAATCTTATTCTGACAAAGTGCTATTAGTACCTTTGTAGTTTAAATGAAATCTAAATGTTTTTTTTGTTAGATGCTAAGTGGATGAGTATGTATTGGATTTTATATTATAGCTTAGAGAGAATAAGTGGTTAAGCCTTATATGCAATTTTAGGGTTTAATCATACCAATTTTATTGAAAATGCTTATGCTACTTATTATAGTCTGCTTTGAAATTTGCCTTCTCCTTTGATTATGATTTTTATAGATAAAACATTTAACCATTTCCTTCTTTTCCCTTTTCTATTATCTCTGCTTTACTTCCTTACTTTAAAGGGAAATATTAGCATTAATTAAAAACGTATTTATGTAGCTTTCTTAGAAAATCTTACTTAGACATATATTCTTGCTATTAAACTGCTTTCACTTCTTTATTCAAATACTTCCAAAAAGCAGATTTTAATTGTATAAGCCTTATCTATATAAACATATAGATTCAAAAGTCTGAATCTCTTATAAAAATACCTAGTCAACTCTTTTTTATCCTTCGGTCTATTATCAAAAGTTCTTAGATACTTAAGCTCTTCTTAACTATCTGTTAATAGCTCTCGCTTTAGCCTTTTATTATCTATTAATATGCTTAAATCTATTCCTTACTACCTACTTCTTACTTCTACTTCCCTTCTTTTTAAATCCCTTATAAGTTGTAATCTTACACTTTGCCCTTTTTCTTAAGTCTAACTCTTTTTGCCTCTCCCAGTTTTAGCCACTTTAAGTAGTGATATAGTAAGGAAATATTTCAAGAGAATGGATTAAAGCGAAGCTTTAATAACAATGAGTAAGCTACGATTTGAAAGAGAAGTAGTTTTGCTGCTTTAGTATGGAACATGCATATTAAAGTAGACTATAGATAGAAAAGATCTGACCACTTATAGCTTATTAGTATGATGAGACTAAGCAACCTAGTAAACAGATATAAGCAAACCATGGATATGAATTTCCTGCCTTTAATAACTTTGATAGCTTACTTTTTTTATCTAATCTTAATACTTTTATTTTAAGTTAGCTCTCTTCTAGAGATAGGATTAGGAATGCCTCACTGGTTGATTCAAGATTCTGCTTAATTTTGGCTTTTCTAAGCTTAGATTAAGAAAGTGATAAAAGGTTCCTTCAGCTAGAACCATTTCGATGGAGTTCAAAACTAGTTCCTTTCTCTTACCCTTAAATAAACGCAAAATAAGTCAAATAATTGCTTTATTAAGTCAGTTTACTAAAGTCTTTCTTTCCTTACTAGTACTAGAAACGCATTCTCATATAAACTTCACTTTGATAAGAAAACAAAAGCAATAGAATATCCATATTCATACTCAATCTACATACCCCAGAGTCTATCAAGCCTACTAGTATTATAAGCAGTAGAGGACATAATGTAGCATATGAATAGGTAAGAGTAGAATGATAGGGATAAAGGAAAGAAGTAATGAAAAGTGAGGTAAAAGTAGATTAATAATTAATTAAATAGAAAGCAATATAATTTCAGATAAACTTCCTAGAAATCTTCCTCCAAGATACTAAGTTTATCCTACAAAGAAAGATACAAGATATAGCCCAGCTCTGCACTATTAAAACGCCCCAGATTACGTTTATCATATTGAATGTAAGTAACTAATTGCAAAGTTAGATTAGGATTGGAATGATTGCGTATCATATTAAATAGATGCCTAAGCAGTATCAGTAGTTCATTGAAGCTAGCAAGACATTTAGTAAGCCAACTTGAATAGAGTATTGTAGTATATAAAAGAGCATAAACCACTTGTTTTAGTTAGCTAATGCTACTCATAAATAAACTTACCTCCTATCATCTCACCTCTATTGAACATTAAATGAAAGTATAAGAACATAACTAAGCTTAAGCAAAGACCAAGCGCTATGATAGAAAGTATCCCATTGTTAATCAGCATTTTAACAACCTTTAAATTAAGGTCGTCTAAAGTTTGCCTAATGTAAAGTCTAAGTTGAAACCCAGCGCTAATGACGAATCAGATGACGAATGTCATACAAATTAAATAGTCTTCTTAAACTTTTAGAAGCATTTCGTTATTTTTATCTTGCTCTTTTTAAATATACATTAGAAACCAGGTAAAGTACAAAGAACCCAGCTCAAGGAATATGAACGAAACTTCCTTAACAGAATATTTTATCTGTTCAAAGTAGCCACTAATTATTTGTTAGAGTGACTGCATGCTTTAAATCGCGAAGCAGCATTCGAATATTTCGTAAAACTTCCTGTCAGACCTTGTAATTAGTGTGATGCATATTAAGATGATAAATGTCATTAAGTACTATACCAAAATAGTGAACCCCGCTACATCATCTTTAAACACCCCAGTGAAAAATTAGAATAGGAATATGTTCAGAACACAAGCTATGAGAAGAGTGAGAATTATTACCTTTGCAACGTTTTGTACTTAGAAGTATCTTCTTAGTATTTCCCCTGACAATAAGAATCAAACTCCTATTCCTATTGATGAGACATATTTACTACAATTTTAAATGACACCTAGATCTGTTTCATCAAGAAAGCCTTTTTCTAGCAAAACAATATAAAGCTTCCAAAGAATAAAAGTCCAGATAAATACAAAGGTATTCAGTATAATACCTCGCTACATAAACAGTCCTACTTTATACACCTCTCCTCCCCATTTGGCTTTTTAAGCTAGTATCTCCATTCCTTATCCAAACCCTAGGGATATTGGAAGGATAAAGGAAAATATATAAAGCTATCCTAAGAATACTCCTGTTTGTTTATCGGAATCATTAGATTTTAGGTTAGATACGAGTGGGTAGTAATAAGCAAGAGTAATGAATCCATAGACAAGCAATTTTAGAATTAAGAATTTGAACTTCTTTATATTATCCCCTAGAGGCTATGGAATTATCTCCTTATAGCAGAAATGCTGTTCCTCTTTCATGCTCATAGACAGTGAATTTTCAAAACTATCTTTGCCATCAGTAAATATGTCGCTTTTAGTTTCCTCTATTACTACCATAGAATGAGAGGTTTTTCTTACTCCAGAAGTGCTGCTCATTATATTTTTCTTTATTAGTCACAATTAAACTTTAATCAAATTAAACTCACTTTTATTTATAATCCTCCTGCTATATTAATCATGCTAATATTCTCACTCAATATTCTACACCTATATTGGAAACTGAACTCAGTAACTAAACTGAATTAGATTATCAATAAGGGATAGAAAAACCAGTTTCTAGCTAGAATTTAAAGGAGACAAATGAGCTTAATAGTCTATGAACATAACTAGGCTAAGTAAGATACTAAGTAAGAGTGCTATTTATACTATGAAGTGTATTTAGACCATTAATACTTAATAATCTATAAGGCAAAGAAATGACATTAATATAGATATAATGCACATCATTCATGCTTAAACTAGGATTATTTAATATTACTTCTAGTATACTATTAGAGGGTAGTTTTGATAAATTAGTTTAGGAATGGAAAATATGAATATTGTTAGATAGGATAGGAACTTAATAAATGATTGGTAACTTGAAAATTTTATCTGAATGGAGCTAGCTGGAAAAGGAAGTAAAGAAGAGGGTTAGTTTTGCGTACTTGAATAAAGGAAGTAAGGTTTGCTATAAGATCAATTATATTGGTAGTGTGATAAACTAAATTTAGAGATTTCTAGGGGTATTAAATAAAATTTGGCTTGTAAGTTCAATAGACAAAGCATCTTAGTATGTATAATTCCTGACTCTTTATGTATGTTACATTTTGATAGATCTAAAGAGGAAATATCAAACATATAAAAAGGAAAAAATATTGAAAGTTAATTTCATTTCAAACGAGAAAGTCATATATTAGAAATGGATCATCTACTAGGTAATTGTATCAAATGATTTATCTATACTTATAAAAAGAAGCTACTAAAGTAGAATCTTAATGCTTCAAACTATTAATGATATTAGCATTAGCAAAAGTTAATAAAATTGCATGAATAGTCAACTATATACTATCAGTAGCTTTAAACTTGAAAGAAAACCCTTTAAATATAACTAGGCTTCTAAAAGAAATGATGCTTCACTTTTTGTACTTTATAATCCCTTTTTAGCTACAGTAGAGAGATTGAAAAGGGAGTATAGTAACGAAAGTAATTAAAGCAAGTAACTTTAGCTTATGGCTTAAAAGTATTTAATTTAAGTATTTTTAAATTAATTAAGGTGTTCATTTTAGCTTCTTAAGCTACTTAATAACATTCTACAATTTATTCATAGGTATTTTAAGCAAATCTGCTAAAGCTGGAACCTTTGGCTTGTTCCATATTTTTAAAGTCATGGCTAAAATATGCAGAAGTATTTTGTTTATCTGTTATTGCGTCTTAGCAAATCTTTAATACCTTTGGTCTTATTTATTTATAGGAGTGAGAAAGTTATCTAGTAGATATTTGCGTAATGATTCGTTTTTATTACTGAGTTGGTCCAAAATATCAGTGCTAATCTTTCTTGGTTACCTATATAGTTAGATTAATATCCATAAATACCTTGTGTTTTAAGTTTCGTTCTATTGCAAAAATGTAGCAAAATCGTTTTCCTTTTCAGTTCTAATTTCTGGAAGCTCCATTTCGTTGATGTCAGTTGGCAGTAAGCAATTTTAATTTACCAGTGAGGGAAGAGTCAACATTTCAGGAGCAGGTTAGTCTTTTTTCTTACTTTTAGAATCTGTCAAATATATAGGTTGGATCCTTCTCTTCTTAGTTCCTATTTCCTGCATAGTTTGCTCTCTTAATACCTTAAAAGTGAGATTCTCGTTAGTGATCAGATTCTTATAAATATGCTCAAACTTATGCTGCATAGTAAAGCATTTCGTATCAGTATAGATTATTATCTTCCCTTTATGCAACTTAGCTAAATAATATGTTCCGTCTTAGTTTTCAGGTGCAAATTAATTGTTATTTTTTCCTTCCCAACCTTTCGCAGACAACATGTTTTTGGAAAGAGCGAAAGAATAAGATTTAAGTTGTTCATCCGTAGGATGAATTATAGGAAAGGAGACTAAGAAAGCAGGTTTGGATTAATTCACTTCCACTATTTACTCTTACGACATCTCAATATAAATGTAATTTTGACTTTAATTAATTAAGCTTTATTCATAGACCCTATCTAACATATGCAATCACTTATATATAAAGAGCTATTTGCTTATGGTGCTATAATACTCCTTGTAGGATTGCTTGGATTCTACTACGAGGCTGAAGTGAGAGCTTCTTGGGGTATTTTGAGTTAACTAAGTATCTTAACTTTGATTTGCTAATCTTAAAGCAAGGCTATATTGTAAGCACTTGCCAGTCTTAGTTGACAAAGCAAAAGCTGTACTCTTCACTTCAGTGTATTCAATTTTCGTTTTCTATTACTAAATTGAAGCGACCTTTAAACACAGCCTTTCAAAGCTGGTTCAATACAAAAATTTCTAAAAAGAAGGAGCTTAACTTGCTCATAAGGATTTAGTTCTACAGAAGTGGCTTTTAGAATAGTAACGAAGCTTGAAATATAAATAAAGGGAAAGTTGTAAAATTAATTTAAATCTAAATATGTGACCACACTTGATGCTTCTGATCATATGTCTGCTAACAAAGACGAACTCTTACCACTTCTCACTTGAAGAAGAGTATAATTTAATCCAGTAGTACTCATAAGAAATCCTAACACATAAGTATTTTATATAAATAAAGCCTAAATGGAATTAAGAGTCATGCAAAGTACTGGATTAATATCTAGCTGAGTAAAAGAAGTTTTGGTTCAATAATTTGGAGATGTAGCCTAATGTAACGAAATAGTACAGTGAGTAGTTCTTTTTATCTCTCGATATCTAGCTTACGTAATAAGGAATTTAAGAAATAGATGGATTAAGTGCTAACTAGAATCATAATCCGTTCGTGTTGTTTGTTGATATAACAGAAGCATGCTTTTCAAATGCTTTTTTTTTCGAAGTTGGTTAGAAGTCAGTTTCAAGTAGTCTTATAACCTTAACAAAAGTAAGCTTTCTGATAGTGCAGGATTCTTAAAATTAAGTATCAGCTAAGGCATCAGACCCTTAATTTTGCTTAATAGACTAGTCAAGTCTGAAGCAAATAGTGTATTTACTAATTTCAGAGGGACTTTACTAGAATATCTAAATATCCTTTGGAGAGTTTAATGAGCTATAAGTAGCTATTTAGAAGATTAAAGTAAGCAAAATTTATTTTCAGTCGTGAAACTTAGAAATCTACTTGCTATAAGAGAAGCATCAGAACCATATAAAATCTTAGCTGCAAGAAATAGTTAAGACTCTTTAGAAGCTAAAAATTATGAAATGGTTATAACAGAATGAAAAGGTTGATACTTAAAGGAAGAAACTGGAAGGACAGATATAGTAAGTTATAATTCTAATCTATCTATAGGCAGCTGACCAAAATAATAGGGGATAGAGAGTTGTATGTGTAAGAAAATGAAACAAGCAGCGTTAATATTTTCTTAGGGCTTTTTATAATTACTACTTCCAATATTTGGGCTTTCACAAAATTTTTCTATATCTACTGGAAGAACAGAAACAAAAGTTTTGTAAGCGTTTGACTCTATTTATCTACATTATTTTGTTTATTTACCTAAAAGTTCTAAAGCTGCAAGTTTAATCCAACTAGATATTTATATTAATTTAGTTCTATTTGAACTGTGAATTATATTCATTTAAGCATATTACCCTAAGAGCTATTTTTGACTCTAAAGCTTCTAGCATAAACTAAAGCCTCCTTACTACAAATCCTTCATCTAGTTCTAGTTTTCATTTCCTTCGTATTTTTAATCGCATAGCATAGTCATTTATCATAACGCAGTAGTTTAGAATATTTTATACCTAATAAGTAAGATTACCTGGAGTAATAAATAAGACTTAGATATAGAAAGTTGATTTATATCCTAGATATTTAAATAAAGAGATTAACTAAAGTAATTTACAAATAAGGAAGTCTTTTTCAATCTTGTATCACTACTTTGTTAGAATTTTGACTCTTAAATTCCTCAGGATTTTAGTAAGCTGGGGTTAAGAGATTGCTTGTCCTGCAACTTTGATTGTTGCTTACTGGCTATTCTGTGTTCTACGTACTTCTCATATTACTTAAATCTTAAAAATGCCCTTTAAGTGCTATTTCGTTTAGAGTTTGAGCTTTCTTTGGATTTTATGAATAATTCTCCTGTTCTTCAAGAGAAAGCTATGCTTGTGAGCCTTTTTAATTAAACTAAGGTATGTTCAGTATTTATATCTAATTCTAAGGAGAAACTGGGCTTGTAGCATTCTTTGGCATGATCAACTTACTTGGTAACGATTTTCTCATAAAGTTCTAATTTAAAGTTTAAAAGCTCTGGAAATTTTATTCGAATGTTACTATCTACTAGCCTTATTCCTGGCTAATGTCTAGCTTCTTTTAAGAAGATTATCGATATCTTTGTAATCGCTTAGGAGTTATTCTGTATAGTTTAACATCCCGGTTCTAGCTTCTTAATGCTTTTTAAGATTATGGAGGTTTTTAGTTGTTTTAGATATTCAGCACTTCACAGCTTATCTAAATAGTTCTAATTTAGATTTAATTTGACGCTTATTGATCAGGAATGCTTTTCGTATTCTACTATAGTTTTATTTTGCTCTTGAAGTGCTCTTAGTGAGAATTTAATGTGCTTGTATCATAGTATCTTTATCCTACCCTTTCATACTTTTAATTCAGAGGCTTTCTTAGCTTTAAAATACTATTGACTTGCGTTTGGGTTTCAATTATCTAATTAGGCTGCTCCTTTTTAGCTATACACTCATCTTACTATTGTCTGCCAATTTTTTGGTACCTTTCTCTTAGTGTCATACTACCAGAAAATACGTCTTCGTAATTTTCTAACTGTTATTTTTAATAAGGTTAGTGAGGGTTAAAATTCAATCCATTAACACTTAGCCAAGTAGTTTATTACTTTATCTGGTAGTTTTCCTGCTCTTATTTCTATTTTTTGATTAGCTTTTATATTTCTTCTTTACTTAGTAATATAACAGGCTTCCACTGTTTTGCTCCTTTACTAACCTTGCTCAAATTTTTATTTTACAAGCTTTATCTTTTAGGCGATACACAAGGAAGCTTTGATTTTTGAAAGCCTTAATTTTGCTAGCTTTACTCCTACTTCTACTCTTTAAGTACTTTCACTTAAGCTTAGCCCAACGTCTATTTCTATATCTTAAGCTGTTGAATAAAAGTATCCATCTTCTTCTCCTTACTTTTGAGGTTTTATCTATTCGAGCTTTATAAGAACAACTAGCTATTTTACCTCTACGTTTGCCTAGAGCTTGGAGTAGGATTTTAACTTTAAATTTTAAAATGATTAAGAGAACTAAAAGGAGAGACATGTTTAACCATCTCTTTCTAAGCAGCCAAGTTTTAAAAATCAATGCTAAGTCTATCTCTCTACTAATTCTAGGGTTATCAATACTTACCTTTATATACTTAGCTGATCTTTATATTCTATAAGAAGACATTTATTTAGTATGTTCAGTCTAGACTGTATAACTAATTAATATGCTAATCTAACTGTTTAGCCAATCTATTTATTTCAATGTAATTATAGTTTTTACTTTACTCTTTTTGCCTTTTCAATAGATACCTTCACTTGCTTATTAGTAGCTAATTCACTTCTAACTGCCTTTATTTGATGCTTAAAGCTTTTTATTAAGTAGATTTATAATAACAGGCTAAGTATCATTGTCATAGCCTGATTTGATGATTCTATTATAGAAGCTAGTAGTTTGATGAAGCTACTTTGCTCTTATGTTAATGCTTCAAGTTTATTACTTAGATTGAAAAGCCTTAGTATTCAATACTTGATCTAGTAATATACTACTATAACTTATTTAGTCTTTAATACTACTCTTTTTACCTTTACTAGTAAACAAAGGGTCATTACCCACTATATATAAGCAACTAGCCAGTCATTATTGATTTTTAAATAGACAAATGATAATACCAAGAATATAGACTTCTAGCCTTCTTAACTGAAATGATAACATACCTAAAATTCCTTTGATAGCTAACGATAAACGATAGCTCATATAATCATTCTCTACTTTAAGAGAGGTAAACATTTCTACCTCTATCAGATAAATACCTCCAAGTGAGATGCTTCTTAGCAGTCTAGTACATAAGTAGCTATATTCTATATCTCTTACTAGAAGGAAGGCTATTCTTAGTATATCTTATTTGCTTTTACTATCTGCAGTTTAGGTGCAATTAGACATTTAGAAGGACTGTAGTACTAACCAGCATTTATTTATTTTACTATTGCTTTTAGGAAAAAAGCTATTAGAGGGTTAGTGATAGAGTTAGTCTAAGTCAGTGTTTGGATCTTTAAAAGTTAAGACTTTATTGCTCTTACTTATAAAAGAGATGAGAGTAAATAGATAGTAAGGGGTTTAATAAGATAGTGAATAGACGGTTATTGACAGAGGTATATGAAGATGATATCAAGAATAAAGCAATTCTGCTATTTTAGTCTGGTGATAAAACAGACTATCTACCTTATAAGAAACTATGATAAAATAAGAAGCAAAAGAAAGCTTCTAGATAGAAGGCTAATAAATTCACTTTGCTTTAGCATTTATTTTCATGAGATCTAATAAGTCATTTTTATATACTTTGAATGAGAAGAGGAAAGAGGAATTAGTGGAATAAAGAAGAGTGGTATGTTGATGCTTAAGGAGATAGAAGTAAATAGTTTAGATCTTCCGATTTACTTTTGAGAATATCGATATGAATGCAGCAGATCCTGGAATGATAATAAGGATATAAAAAATAGTTAATTTAACTAAAATAAAGATAGCATATATAAGCATATAATAGGGATATTATAAAAGTAACAATTTTATAATATTTGAATGGTGAAGGATTTACGTTTAGTATATGAGATTATTCTCATTAATATTCCTAGATAAGAAGATAAGAAATATTTAAATTTAGAAGTAAATTAACTTGAAGATTAAATTCAAAGGAATTTAAATAGCAAACTAAGGCTGATTAGGTAAAATGATAGTATTACATTAAAAATGAATAAGTTGCTTAAGTCTAGTTGAATAAGAATAAAGCCTTATTGGGTTGTATAATGGTAGCTTTGGATTGAATAGGGAAAATAGTTAATGAGCTATTAATGCTTTTAGGTATT
This sequence comes from Loxodes magnus, assembly GCA_946699065.1. NCBI lineage: Eukaryota > Ciliophora > Karyorelictea > Loxodida > Loxodidae > Loxodes > Loxodes magnus. Next base: position 852,591 of record CAMPDV010000081.1, on the reverse strand, counting down.
TATGGATGACAACTAACTCTTTGATATAGAAATCGATTTTATTTTGGATTCTAATTCATTTTTTCAAATATTCAAATAGTTTAATTTTATAACGGTTTCAAGGAAGCGCTTAAAACTTTTATTTATACTTAAACAATTAATTTTAGTAGTTTACTTTTTTAAAATAATTAACTTGGAGGACTATTAGCGAAATAAGGACTATGTTGTAGCATATCCTACTGAAAATTTCCACCCAGTCCCAGTATATCTTCACTTGTATTTATTTATAAGTTCTGCTTTGGATTTAGAGTAGATTGCTTCGAAAAATCGATATTGTTAACTTTCGTAACTTTCAGTTTAGACAAGTCCAGTCTTTAGTGGTTCGAAGTTTAAATTTTAATTTCACTTTATTTTTCTTGAAATTTGCTTTTAAAGCTTATTTCTTAAGTTTTCATCTAATTCTGATCTGGTTACTCTTTCACTTTTCGTCTTTCTTAGTCCTTTAATTCTTAATTTCCTTATTTTTCTTCTTATATGCAGTCAAGAGTTTATTGATACTTCGCAGTGCTCAATTTACCTTGTAATTTTATGGTATCAAGTTAATCAGGTTCAATAAAGCTATACTCTTAAGCAATTTATTTTAAATTATCATCTTCCTTCTAAATGGTTAATAGGTCGATATACGAAACTTACTCATTAGAACTAGAAGAATTCTGAATCTTCGTTTTTTCTCTCTAGTACATCGATATGAGATGCTTACTACTATATGATCTTAATTAGTTTTAACTTGTCGAAGTTGTAAAGATAGTCTATTAAACTTGATTTTGAGAGTTGAAGTCTTGTGTTTATAAGTCTTTCTGCAAATATTCATTAAAGGTTAGTTTATGTAAGCAGAGCTATATTATGTGATCACTAAGATACTCGAAGATCTTCGGTTATGTGTTCTTCTACTTTTATAATACCTGGAGATTGAATTGGATTTCTGATTTATGATCTTAGAAAATTTCATAGTCTGGAATCATATAAGGGAAATCAAATATGTAGGTCTAGTATATGTCGATCATATTCTTTGTCCGAATTTAACTTTTAAGCAGATTTTTCAGAATATTCATTTGAAACTCCTTTTTAGTCTCTTTTTTCTACATTCTTATGCTTTTTTATTTTATTTCTCTGTATAGTTTAACAATCTCGATTTCGTAGTCATTTCACCTGGCCTACTAGTTAATCAATGTTGCTACTCTCTTCTGATCAATTTCTAGTATGTATATCTTTGAAGAAAAAGGTTTGCTTCCTATTCCACCGAATATAATTAAGGAATTTTATCACTCTACAGCACAGTGTGAGCATATAGCAGGAGGGATAGCTCCACATGCTTCTGTCTTCATCCATGTTAAGGTTTCTAAGTTTAAAATATGCAAGTCATTCAAAAAGCATTTTTCATTTGCTTAATGCAGTTTATCGTTCCTTCCCCCATAAATTACTAACGAATTCTAGTTTCTCAAAAATGTCATTGTGTGCATGCTTCTGGGTATGGGCTATTTTCCAAATGTATCTGGAGTTGTTCACTTCAAAATTTTTCCTCCTGTTTTGAGAACTTTTAAGCAGTTATACGTATTGCCGTAAACATCCTACCCTCCAAAAAAGTAAATGCCTTGTACTTTTATTCTTTCATTTTCAGCATAAATCAATCTTTTATGTACTCCAAATCCTTTTTATTGCAAATTTTAGATTGAATATACAGAAAGACATGTGTGATATGCAACAGCTCCTAGATCTATACCATCAGTGACAAAATGAGTAAAATTTTATTTATTAAGGTTAAGTGCATGGATATCACTCAGATAAGTACCTGATGAAGTAACTCCACCATGAATAATTAAATGCTTCCCACAGATAGCAGAAGAATGGTATCTCCTCATTGGAATTATTTTATTGCGGGAAAGGATTTATTCTCATTATCCAGTATTAGTATTAAACATAACGACATCATTTAAGCACTATCTATTCCAATTCATATGATAAACTCTGTATTCACCGCCAAAAATAACTATGTTTTATTTATAATTAACAGCAGTATGTCCATATCTTGCTTCAGGTGTAATTCCATATACTTTTATTTTCTCTCAATTTCATGTAGATAAGTTCAAAGAACTAATATCATTAAAAATGTTGTTGCTTACACCGCCAAATAGCAAAGCTTAGTTTTTTACTACTACAAAAGTAGAGCTTTCTCTCGCTTCTGGTTTCCATCCATTTTACTCTCTTGTTGTTCAATATATTTTAAGGATTTTACTATCATTAAGTTATCTCTATCTTGATTCACTAATTCTGCTCGAAACGTTTATTGCAGTTTATTTTTAGGGAGTATAAGATTTATCACCTAACTTTCCTAAATTTTATATTTAGATAAAAGTATTTTAGATTATTTTTGAAGGCTTTCCTTCCTTAAACTCTTAGTGTTTTCTTTTTTACGATTGAGGTGTGTAAAAGATAGCCCCTATTGTTTAGTTCAAGTCGCTTGTTTTATAGTATGAATTTCCTATTTAAATATGCTTTCTTTTTAAGTCAGTTTTTCTTATTTTAGGCATCATTTTATACTTAGACTTGAACACAAAGCTTCTAGTAAGTTACTCCTAGAGCTTAGTTATCCTTTCCTTCTATAACGAATTTTCATGTGATGTAAACATTTTCTTCCTTTCTTTTAAGTACATCGCACTTTGTTTGGGACTTATATACAAGTCAGGTGTAGGGTTTATGAATCATTCAGGTTTATTTAATTTAAATGACCCTCTCTTTCTTTATATGAACATAACGTTCTCCAAGATCTTGTCATCAACTTATTTTTCCTAATTAGTCTAAACTTATATATCCATTATAAATTTTTGAAGTGACATTTAAAGTTAATTTTATAACAAATCTAACTCTCTAACTTTTACTCTTGTTAGGAAAATATTTTTAGACCTATTACTGCTCAAATACTTTCATCTACCTTCTACAAACTTATCGAGATAGTTTAATCTTCCTACTCACTCTCTATATAATACACTGAATGTTCTTTTATTGAAATGGTTCCATTTATCATATAAATATTGTTTTCTTTGACTATTCTCAATAACATTCAAGTATAAAGTCGATATCTATATTGAACTTCTATACTTTTTGATATAAGTTAATTTTATATAATACCTTAATATTATCTATATATCACTATGTATATTATATCTGACAGCTTAATTTTAGTTTACATCTGAATAAGGTGATATTATAGTATTCGATTAGCATTCTTATGATATTTTAACTCTTTTAGATAGCATTATTTTGGTTCATTTCTATATAGCAAAGAAGCTGAGAAATGTTAATATCTGTGCATAATATTTGATTTAGCCTTCTGAATTATACTCTTTTTTCTAATTTACTTATTGCCATTTAATCGTTTAAGCTCTGCTATCCTTCAATAATTAACCTAAGCTTTTAGATATAATAATATTACTCAATCTATTACTCAGTATCTAGAAGCAATTTCTATTATGCTAGATGTAGAATTCTAGTTATTACTACTGGGGATTTATTATTAGCTGACTGAATGAGATTGAGATTGATAGGCTTATTATTAGCAGATCGTTAGACTTACTCTAGTTAGTTTATATACCAAAGGCGTTTAATATTAATCAGCCAAATATTTTATTAATGCTTAATACTTAGAAACTGGCTAAGTTGGTCTGAAAAATACTCCAGACTTTACCTTTAGAATGGAGCTAATTAAAATTAGTATTAGAGGGATTTTTTGATTCCCCTTTCTCTACTTAGGTATAAATTTTAAGGCTTTTAAAGATAATTTTACGACATTAAAGCTAAATAAGCAGTTTCACTAAAATTATGACTACTAAGGGATGCTATAATATCAAGCAATATAGATTCTAACTTCATTACTTGTAAGATAATAGCTAGAGTAGAAACTATTACCTAGCAAACTCAAAGCTGAGAGATAATAAACAGAAAAGCTTATTTGAGTTACTAACTAAATTAGAATGGAAGAAAGCATAAAGAAATCTAGTAGAAATGGAACTAATTATAATTACTATCTGTGAATGAGCATAAAAAGGAAGGATTTATTTAATAGCAAGCTAGGGTTAAAAGAGTATGTTTCTATATTAAAAGATAGTTAAAGGAAAAAAGGGATGAAGGAAAATTTCACCTTGTGGTGAGAAGTAAGCAAACCTTATATAATTAGAGAAATAGTAAATCGACCAAAGAAATCAAGCTAAAGCAAAGCAATTGTTTAAGCTTTTATTGAGGGAGAAATTTTTTGATAGTTAAGAGGAGAATTTAATAAAGCAATCCAAGCATTATGTGCTGGAGAAAAATAAATATATTCTATCAATAAATAGTTTTATAGGGGTAAGTGTAACAATCAGAGAAAAAGTATTCTTAGCATAGTTCTAATATACTTTAACTTTATTAGGTATTTATAAAATATAAAAAGCAAGCATAAGTCAAATCAATAAGACATAAATAGAAGGGCAAAGGCGAGATTTTAATAATAGGTCTAAATATACCATCAAAAGTAAAAACTCTCTATAGTATATTATTTTAAAAAATGTTCTCTATTAAGGTTACTTAGGATATAACTATAACACTAGAAAGAAAATTCGCGTTTTAGATTTGGAAAAGATTTCTGATAAAGCAAAATTACTATAGTTATTAAAAGAACAATTGCTACTTCAGGAAAATCAGAACTTACTCAGATTTGCCTTAATCAAAAAATGGTTAGCTAAAAGAATATAAACTGCTTATTCCAAGGAAAGTCTAAGGGAAAGTAGTTTTGCTTTAAAAGCTTCAAATATATTTAATATAAGGCTTTATAGAAATCCACAGCCAATTTCTTACTAGTAGAGCAACATAGTTTTGGGTCTAATGAGAGTGAAATCTCAAAAATAGCTAATATAACATATAACATATAACTTGGAATCTTTGGTTTTGCTAATTTGCAAAAGAAGTATTAACTTACGTTCATGGCATTGACTGAAGGTACTAATAAGTATTTTACAAAGATATAAGGTTTAAGAAGATTAACCGAGATTGAATATTAAAATACACTAATTAAAAAGCATAACTAACAGATTGTTATTTCTCATCTTGAAAGAACAAAAATAATGAGATTAATTAAAGAAAATCAACTTTAAAAAGGAACTAAGATTATAGAGTCAGACATAATTTGTACAAGACGTAGTAACTATAATAGCTCATCTTAAGATAACTGAATAACTAGCAAAAAGTTATAAAGCTATAATATGCTATTTTAGACTAACTCATTTTAATTAAAATTATTATGTGGAACAACAGTCAACACGTTAACCACTAATCATTCAAACAGCTGTTTATACTCTTAAAATTTTGCATTTATATCCGTTGAAATAATCTTAGACAACACCATTATAACAGACATTTGAATTTTTGATCTAGAAATAAATTTACATACTATTTAAATAGATAGCCTTCGTAGTAGCATTTAAAATTACACTTTAGCAAAAAGAAAGCACAGTATCTGCATCCAACTAATCAGAAAGCAAAAATTAATAATCCTATTAAAATCATACTAGGCATCTACTAAAATTACTAGTCTATTTTCCTTTTAATATTTAAATTTAAATAATAATGAGAAAATTTAAAAGCAGAAGATGTAAATAATAGCTTAGCTATATAAGTGCTAAGTATTTATATCATTTTACCTATATCTATAAATTAAAAATAAATACCTAGTATGAGCTTCAATGCCCGTATTTTGTTTCATAATACTATCATTTTGCCTTTTATCAACTAAAGCAAATATTTTATAATGATTTAAGAAAATTTTAGTTTCAGGTTTAAAGGATATAAAAGATAGACGACTATTTTATTAATTAGACGAAGTTTGTTCAATTGTAACGAGATATTGTAAAACATTTGGATTATTAAGGGATGATAAGATGTTGCTTATAGGTATAAACTGTCCAATAAGATTGCTTCCCTTTTTGATAGTGAATATCAAACTATCCTAACTAGAATTATCGAGTGTAAAATAAGCATTCGTGCTTTAATGGCCTTTCCTTCTACAAATACAAAAAGGAAATGTAATTGGATGCCAAAAATTGGTTATGTCGCTAGGATGTTCACTGAATGCAACAATTGCAATTATGCTCCTAAACTCAAGAGAGATCTTTAGGAGTTTACATCCAGCACGGGGGATTGTTATTCCATGATAAATCCCTTCAAAACTACTGAAAAATCTTATTACATTCAAACCCGAATTTCTAGTCTTCTTTTTTTACTTTTTCTAATATGAATCACAATTCTTTTTAGGTTAATAAAATAAAATTCCTCGACAAAAAACCTCTAAAAGCTAAAAATACTCTAATAAAAAAATAAAAATCAGAACTATATGAATTATATCATTTGATGGAAACAAAAATGAGTATACAAGTTAAATAATTAGCTAAATCTATAGTGGTTAAAGTAACTAAATTTACATGTTTTGGAAAGTAAAACATTTAATATTCTAACTACTAAATAAAGCAAACTTTTAAGTATCTTAGCAATAAAAAAAGAGTTTTGTTAGAAGAAAAAAGTAAAAGAATAGAGTAGAAATAAAAGTTAGATAAAGAGAAGATAAGGTTGTATTATAAGATAGTAAAATGCTATTTCTACTTGATACTTCAAGTTTAATTTCTTTAATGTTTTAGTTTCTTTTTTATTTATAAGAAATGAAACCTAACTAAAATAATTCTTGTTCAAAATGCAGTCTTTACAAATAAAAAATAAGTGTATCGAGAATAGAGAAATGTAAGTATAAATTGCTAGGAATGATATAATTATAAGTTAGATTCTCCTGATATGAGTAACTTAGAAGATAAAGATAAGCCTTATAAAAATAAAAGATAAAGCATGAATTTTAGAATAGTTAGGAGTGTTAAATCTAAATAAAGGGTATAAGCAACAGTTTTGAAAAAATAAAAATATACTTGACTCTGTATGCTAATACTTAGAAAGTAGAGAAATGGCAATTTTGCAGCAGGTTAGTATTTTATTCTATAAATTTACATTCCAAATTTAGTCTTTGTAGCTATAAACTAATAGAAATAGAGAAGGATAAACTAAAAATAGAATGAAATGATCATTAAAATAAATAGCTTATCAAGATATTAGGAAAATATAAGTTGATGCATCTTCTTTATCCCAAAGTTTGTGAAATCAAATAATTTAAGAGTTTAATAGTTGCTTGAGATTCAGGAAGGAAATATGAAAAATGGGTAGCATCTAAAGATATAAGAGATCTAAATATTTAATTCATCTTATAAAAGCATTAAAGGAATACCTGATCTATCAAACTATATTAACTTAAAGTATTTGAATATTCAATGTATAGAATTAACAGATAAGGATTTAGTATTTACGAAGAATTTCCTCAATTTAGAATTCATTTCACTTCATAACAGGGGAGTTCTTAATAAGTTACAGCTAAGATTTGAAGCTAAAAGTATTAAAAATGAAAAGCAAAAGAATAAATAGGGATTATATTGAAAGATTCTCAGCGAAATAAGGTAACTTTCTTAAAGAACTATAAATAAACAACTAAACTTAGGAATTCGTTGAATATTGTCCTAATTTGAGTTGTGTTAATTTATCAGAAATAGAACATATATAAATTGAAGCTTTAAAGTAGTTATACACCTTAAAACTAAAGAATCTAAGCATTTGTACGTATAATTTTAGTTACTAAACATTGTTGATGATTTTAGAATAAGAGAACTAGCTTGAATAAGTTGAAGTTTAGAACTGCAAGTATTTTTAAAAGGAACTTTTCTTTTTGTTTCTTTAAAATGCTCCAAATCTTAAATAGTTGAGTTGAAGTCAAGTTGACGAAAATTTTTAGTAATATTTAGAAACTTCAAAAATACGCAATCATGAAGAATTAAAGGCTATTAAAGTTGACTACTCTAAAATGAGTCTTAATAAGCTTGAAAAAATAGAGATGCTTGAATACTTATCTTTTAGTGACTAAACTCTATTGCTAATACTATAAATTGCTCCAAATTTAAAAGAAGTATCTTTTATCTAAGAAAGTTCAGAGCTAGGCTAGCAAATATTATAAAGAGAAAACAATATTGAGCTTTCATTTTAACTAGCACAATTAAGATATTTAGAAGTAGGAGGTGATAATTGCATATAAGATGAAACCTTTGCTTTAATTCTAAAAAATACTCCAAATCTATAAATTTTAAAAGTCAATCAATGGGATTAAGTATAAAATTAAACGCTTAGACAGATAGTCTCATAAAGTGGTAAATTAGAAGAAATATATTTGGAGGATTTATTTTAAGCGGAAGATGAAACTTTAAATTTCATATTCTAAAATTGTAATTAACTAAGAGTAATTGAGCTGCTAAACATAAATAATATATCTAATCAAACTTTAGAAACTATAAATACATGTTGCTGCAATCTAATCCATCTTTCTCTAGAAAGCTTCTCTTTTTTTAATTAAAATTTGATTGATTAAATAATAAAAAATTGCCCTTTTTTACAAAATTTGGATTTAAGCTACAATAATAAATTGATTTAGGAAGGATTTATATTCGAAAGTGACTAAGGCTTTTTATATCCAATATGAAATAATCTAAAAAAATTAAAGTTAAATGGTTGTAATAAGATAAAAGACTATTTAAAATGTGAACAAAGCAAACAACTAAAAATTTTGCAAAACTATTTATTTAAATTTATGAGTTTCAAAACTGAAAAAGTTTGAATTTCAATTTAGAGAAAATTTTATTGGTTGAGAAGAAATAAATTAAGATTATTATATAATTAATTAATTTTAACTAAAAGGGTTAGAATCATCTTTAATTAGAGAAAATAGTTTCTCAAAATAAAGTCAATTAAAGATTTTATATTCATTGTTCAACTGTACATGTCTTCATCTAAATCAATTTGAGCTGAGATAAATCTTCTTTCTTTTTAAAAAGCTCATAGAATTATTCTCCCATCTTCTTGTAATTTTTCTCCATCTTCCTCAAATAAATTCTAAGCTCATTATTGTCTTCTTGATGTTTTTTTTTTACTATTAATTACCAAAATCCTGTTTGAGTAGCGTCACACTTAAATCAACTAATCTGGTTTCTTTTTGTAAATGCCTCAAAAAGCAGTTACAATATAGTCTCCTAAATGTTCAAAATTCTTTTTGGTGCTTTTCAAGTACTCTTTTTCACTTCAGATATTACCTCTATCAAATTTCCATTATTTTGAAAGCAATAAAAACGTTCCATTGAGAGCATGAAAGTAAAATTTTTATTGTATTTAAATTTTTGTTCAACTTCCATCTTATCTGTTAACTTTTTTTAGTTGGTTGGGACCGAGGTCTTGAAGGAAAATCATCAGGATATTTTTCGACTTTTGAAAGAACTATATGCTTATTATCATAAATAGAGCATACAATAATATGGTAGTCACTGTTTGTAGAAAATTATAAGCAGAATATCCCTGTTCTGTCCGTCAAAAGGATATTCAGAGAAAGCGGCACTATGAGAGAATACCTGTCCACAAGCATTCAAACTTAATAACAGAATATATAAAAGAGTTCTCACCTTTATTTGGTTAGTCACAAATTGGAATTTGCAAAAGTGTTAAATTTCAATAAATTTCAAAATCATATTTTTCTGGTTTTTCTGGGTAATAAATTCTAATAGCTTACTTGTTTGCCCTTCTTGCTAGTGATTAAAAATAAAATTATACTAATATTTCTCGAATCGTTTCATTGCATCCCTTATCTTTGGAGTTTCTAAGTATGGCTAAAATCTTTTTTTCAAATAAAGTCTTTCGTTTGGCATACAATAATTCTTAATAGGTTGTAAATTTCTTTTTCTGCTGCTAAATCTTATTTGATTAAATTTTGTAACAAACTTATCTTTCGGTCATATTTTTGCAAAATCAGCATTAAACTTTTCTTTTTTCGTGTTCAAAGCCTAAGTAAGTCATCTGTTTGCCTCTGAATCAGTTCGTTAGTAAATCTAGAAATACTTCAATTGATTAATACTCTTTTCCAAATTTTATCTTAAACTCCTTTCAATTGCATTAAATTACATTTCCACTTATTAGGAGAGAGGCTATTAGTTAATTTCTTATCTAAGGTTCTATTCATTGATCATTTTGCTGATGGTTAACAAAAGAGATTAATTAATCAATTTTAGCTTTTAGATTTCTTTAGTTATCTTCTAATTGTTCATTTATAGCCTACTAAAATCATTAATTAAGTCATGTTAGTTTGTTAATTTGTTCGTGGGAGATGCTTATTCTTAGTAGCCATACTTTTTAAATATATATAATTAATTAGTTTTTATACTTTTTTTGAGTTGACTACACTAAGGATAAAGCTTTAAAATAAAATCTTAAATCTAATTCAGTCTATTTCTACTTATAATTTAATTAACTTCTAATTCTTAGCCTTTTAAGTATTCAAGTTTGTTTACTTTCTCACAAGCTTCTCTTGATAAAAATAAACTGACAAGACAGCAATTAAATTTCTTCAATTTTTAAGCTTACTTTATAAATAAATCTTCGATTACCCTTTACTTAACTTTAAGCTTATCTTAAAACATTGAGACAATCCTATAAAAAATAGTTAACTAACTAATTACTCACATGATTTCACAATGCTATTTAGTTAAAATTTTCTATATAGCAGAAAAATAATTAAACTAATCTAAGTAAATTACAACTTTATAAGTTTCCAATTTTCAAATCTATCTTGAAAACGATACGATGAATTTAACCTGTTAGAACCTTTTGGAAAATACGCTAGTTTCACTTTTTGTCAAAATAAATGGAAATTATAATTATGTTACAATAGATATAATAAAGCTAGCTTATTTGCATTTTATATTTACTGGATATAGTGAATGTTTTCTACTCTTTATAAACTCTAAATTTGACTAATAACTTATACCTTTTTACTAGCTTTATCTATTATATGAGAGATATATAAGTAGTATTTTCAAATAGCGACATATCCAGATCTGTTAGATTCTCCCTAGTAAATTCCAATCTTTTGGCTGCTTTTTTATATTCCTATTAAATATTATTTTAAGTCGAAAGTAGCTCTTTAAAATTCCTTAGTAATCTAATGAATATAAGCTTCTCTTCTAAGGAAGAGATTGTAGATTCAAGTCCTGTCAACTATCTTTTTATATAGAAAGACAAAAATAAGATTTTTATTTAGCTTTAAATAAAAGCAAAGAATCATTTTATTCATTATTATAAAAGGCTTGCTTAAAGGATTTCGCTTACTAATCAAAGTTGATATACAAGAGCAGAGGTTTTATATGAGTTCATGCTCTAATTAATAACGTTTCAAATCATAAGTTTTAAAGTCTTGCAAATATGTTCAGAAAAATAATAAAAAGTAGATAGAAACTCTTAATTCAAAGTTGTAAATATAATTCAACAAAAATCTTATTGACCAAAGTAAATAATTTTAAATATTTAATCTTGTAAAATTTATTCTCGTAATGAGTCAAGGAAATCCATCAAATTTAACATAGTCCGAATCAATCAACTTCTTGCTGATCATTTTATGCATTACCGTATCAATACAAGCGCACTTTTAAAATTGCTAGATTTGCTTAAAAAAGTCTCCAATGTTACAAGCATGCTTCCTGTCAGCTAGTTAATAATCTTACAACTATAACGAAGCAAACCGCAAAAATTTACAGATCTTTAATGAATTATTCTCAACACTTAATTTGTATAGCCCATCAAAAAAGTTTTACAGGAAAGATGTCCTAGAATTCAAATAAGAGGCCAAAGTAAAAATACTTTTTAACTAAAGAAAGCTATTAATTTTTAAAAATGTCACAGAAGAATTGGATGATCATGTACAGAATTAACCAAGTTCCCAAATATTTGGATTAATCCACCTAGCTTAATAGATTCCATAACATTTGCAAATTTTTTTGTTTTTCAAAATTCCCAGAAATAGGACAAATATTTTTCCAAGTTAGGAATCAAGAAATTTTTTGATTATATCAATTATAGAGACAAAAAGAGATAGTATAATGCTGGCGAAATCCCAAATCCCTTCTGAAAATTCAGCTGAGTTTTCATCCACATTTTTTTTGTAATAATAGTAATAATTATTATTAGAATAGCTCTTCCAACAATGGGATAACTTCAAATCGCTATTTTAATTTTAATAAGATTTTATGTTTTCTTCTTGTATTACTTCACGTATCTCGTTTTCTTCCTTTTAGTTAAATTCTTTTTCATCCGTTCCATTTTTTATTTATCAATTAGATTTCATTTCCATCAAGAGTTCTTTCATAATATTTTCAATCATTACTATACTTGATTCCTTGCTGTCCTTTTTCACTCTTTCTCATGCTTTGCTATCTGTTAATCTTTTATAATCCTCTTAAATTTGTTTATATGTTATTTTGGAATTTTGTTAGCATTTCTTATCTAATGTTTTTCTTTTTTACTTTTTTGCTTATTCATTATATAGACAGGTATGCTAATTGGAATCAACTCTACAAAATTTTCCTTTTGAATTTTTTGTGTATTCTCTTATTCCTTTTATTCAATCTTTCTTTGATAAAATCTTCTACTACTTAGCCTATTTGACTAGATAGATTCTCCTTTATAGATGGTATATATTAATCAAATTTATTTTTTCCTCAAATTATATAATCTATCTTTAAAAAAATATTATGCTTTATAGTTCTTGACTCTTTCTAGGTGTAGTTTTTTCAACTTCCCATATAATAAATTTCTTGCCTCCTAGTATTCTTCACGGACCTTTGTAATATGCTCTTCATTTTCTTGTTCAAATTAATATATATCTATATGTCATAATGTCTATTAGAAATCTTCTTTAAGTTTTTTGGTAGCTCTATTATCTTTTGCGTGTATTCTAAATAATTAGTATATTTCTTGTTTTTTTATCTATGATAGTTGGAGGTCCTTTGATGTTATTTCGATTCAATTATTGCAATAAGTTAAAAAAGTTTTCTTATTCTATATTCGTTTTAATGCTTCTACACAGCTATGGAATTTTAATTATTCGTGCATAAGAATCTATCTTTTTACACTAATTTTTCTTGAGTTATAATTTGATCATAGAGTTGGAAAGTTTCTATATTTATTTTCTTTCAAATATGAAGTTATTCTTCTTTGCCAACTACCAAATCAAGCTATATAACTTGGTATTTTAATTTAGTGCTGTTTTCTTCTGAATAATAGCATTTTTTCAAGAATAGCATTATATTTTTTTACTTTTTGTTCTTATTCTAATATTTCATTCTATGCGCAAAAAGGGGCATTTATTAGAGCTCTTAATGGTCTAAGCGGAATAATTTCAAAATTTATAAATATTTCGTATCCTAATACTTATTCTATAAGGATATGAATTCACTACCATATCCAAAATTTTGATTTACAAATGCTTCTATACTATTAATGCGTTTTTTGAAGTAGTACCTTTTTATATTGTCATTTTATTCAAAATTCAAGCTTGGGATTTTTAAGATGCCGTTAACCTAGACTCTAGATGTAATTGATACGATATATTTTCTTTATTAAATACCCTAGAAATTTAAATTATTTACTTTTTATATTGCAATTCTAGTTATTCTTATAAATATTAATACAAAATTAAAATTTTTACTTTCTTTTGTTATTTTAACCTATTTCCCGCAGCCTCTACCAGAGGTTAAATATAAAAGTATGAAAATTTCTTCAATTCTTTTCCTTGCCATGCATGTTTTCCTTGAATTCTTTCATCCTTATGCTAGATATCTTTTTTCTTGTAAATTTTCCCAAGTTCTTTGTAATGTAATATTTTTCTTTCTTTTTCTCTTGGTATTTTTAGTTTTTATTTTCTCTCTTTTTTGTTCTCCAACTTCTTCTAGTAGTTTCAGTATTCTTATTTTAAGTTTTGAAATTTTCAGCATATTTTCCTTAGATATTTTCGAGAGTTATAATAATAGCATCTTTTTGCTTCTCTTTTAGGTTTAAATTTGAACTATTTTCTCCTTCGATTATCATTATATAATTTCCTTATTCTTACAGGTCCATGTAACGCCACAATTTTTGTTGATTTTCTTCTATTTTTTCTATTTTGTTGAATAGTTATTTCTTTTTTATTGCTAGATGCTATGATTAATTGTTCTGGTATTGTGAAATATTTCAAAATGCGTTAAAATTTTTTCTTAGGTTATTAATATAAATTCTATCTCCTTTGCAATTTCAAGCTTTTCCATTAGTCCCTTATTATCCTACTTCAATTTTTTAGCCTCTTCTTTGGGATTTAGCACCATTTTTATCATCTAATCATAGCTTATTTACTACTCTTTGTTGAGATTCGAGACTTCCGAATGTATAATATTTTTACCTATTTCCTAGGTATTTCTTCAGAAGTGGGAGATTCTATTTAATGGGTCTCTTTTTTGTATACTTTCTTGATGCTAGACTATCTAAGATATTGTTAACTCCTACTTTTTTGGAGACAATAAAATCCTGATATATTTTTTATTCGTATATTAAGCACTAGTTATAAAACTAAGCGTTGATACTTATTTTTTCTATAAAAGTATTGAAAAGCTTTCTAAATAATATTTTTAATTTATTCATATATTTTAATAGTTATTAAGTATATTAAAAACTAACTTAGTAGAAAATAAAGCTCAATAGAAATCCATTTTTTTGCGCATTTTATTCACTCAACTTGATGAATTTAATCTATCTAAATAAAAAATGAATAATGATAATTAACTTAAAGAAAGGAAAATTTGATTAAAAATGATAAATTTTATTCATTATTTGTTTTATTTTGACTATATCTAAACAAAAAAATTAGAGCAATATTTATTTAGAATATAAAATTTTAACTTAACTTAATTTATTCTTTAATAAAATGTTAAAGTTGTTAAAATTTTTTTCAAAAGTATTGAAGATTTTTCCAGTCAGAGAACTTTTCTACTTCTAATCTTACATCTTCAGAACATACGCTTTTTTCTATTTTTATTTTAGTCTATTTTTCAAGTTGGATTTCTTAATCTTTATTAATCATTAAGAATTTTTATTGGAATTTTATTTCATTTAACTCTTCGAGATGAGATTAAATTCTTTTGTAATGACTTAAGATTTAACTTTATTGATTTGAATCTTTTCTTCTATAAATTTTATAAATTGGAACTTTTTATTCTTAAAGCTTATTTTAATAATTTTAGCTTTCCTTTTTTTATTCGAAGAATGTCTCTAAATCTTATGATATGTTGCGTTATTGTAAATTTAATTAGTCGCTTTTTATTATGTCATATAAGCAAATACACTCTTCACAGTTATTTCTTCACTTTCCAAACAAAATATCTGAGTTGCTACTTATTCGATATCCTATCATAAGCTATCCATTTTAAAATCAGCCTTCACATTTCTTTATGAAGTTTTCACTCTTATAAATTCATAGTTCTCCATATCCATTCAGCTAATTCAACCTAAAGCTTCCTATATAAATATTTTTTTAATTATCAATCATCAACCCGTAACCTTCTATTTAGCCGAAAGCGAAATTGCCTTGATAATAATATTCTTTTGTTAGCAATTTTCCATTTCCATGAGGTAAACCACTATCTAAATCTACTTATCCTACATACTATTAACCTAACATAGTTTTTTAAACTTTTTATATCCAGTAGTTAGATTTTAGCTTGTTTGTATGAATTTAAAAATGAGATATCTTCATTAAAATTTCTAAGAGTTCGTAATTTAAATCTAGATCTGGAATAACTTAATCTGTATTAAATTCTGATACTTCTTGAAGCTTAATTTTAATATAGCTATTTGGTAGTCCTTCATATTTTAAAGTGTCAAATGTTTCTTAATTAAATTATTGTTCTGCTTTTATAATATTTTGAGATGACAAACTTAAAGATTAAGATGAAATGAGAAATAGATTATCATTTGATTCACTTTCACTATTAGCTATATTAATTTTCTCAGCTTTTATATATTCAGGATAAATCACTAAATTCTAGAACTTTTTTCAATCTTCTACAAAAATGCTATACAACTCATCAAAATCAGGTCTATCATTTTCATTTAGTTAGAGCATAAATTATAGAACTATTCTGAAATGAACATTTTCTATATTCTAAAGTGTTTATTATAACTAAGATGCACTAAACTCATTAAGTGCTTTGATAAAATCGAAAGTAATCATTTAGTAGAAAACTACTCCTAAGCTTCATACATCAGATTTAAATGAATTTGTAATTAACATTTATTAATTGTTTTCAATTTTTCAATTGTAAAGAACTTAAGGAGACATAAACATAGGAGTTCCACAGTATTATCCTTTCATTTCCTCTTAGAAAATAATTGAGATATCGAAATCTATTATCTTCAGGTTGTTATTTTCATCTAATACTATGTTATCAGTTTTAATATCTTGATTTGCAATTCCATGCATTTAAAGTTATTTATAACCTTTTATAAGGTTTAAGAAATGGTTCTCGAGTTCTTCATCAGTATAAGGCTATTAGGATTTCTATCTTTTTTCTAACTCCTACTTTAATGATCCTTAATCGTAAAATTTCTATAAAATATCTATTTAATAAAGAGATTTTTATTTATCTTCAAAATTAGGAATTAACAGCTTTATTACGTCTAAAATTTCTGCTACTTACTCTATTTTCAATACCTTTAATTTAGGTAATAAGAAAGCTTCAGCACTTTTTAGATACCTTTCATCATTTGTTTGTAATTATTTGATAAGAATCTTTTTATCAAATTTGATATCTCTAGCTATATAAATAGTATCTTTCAAAAAGAATTATTTCTAATCAATAGTTTCTCTGTATTTCTATTTTTTAAGCGTTTTCTCAATGTAATACTTATTCCAAAATTACTTTTTATACTACTATATGTTTTTAAGTATAACTTAGGGAATCTAGTTTCTCTAATCTTGGTATCCTTAGATCAGTGTTGGAATTAACTTTTTTTAATCCTTTTTTAAGTAGTCTTATAAAACCCATCCCCATCCCTATCCTTATCCCCATCCCCATCCCCGTCCTTTTACAAATTTGGCTAATTGTTTTTTAATCATACTATACATTTATGAATCATCTACACTAAGTTCTTAAATATTTTCCAACTGATAAAAATCTTGATCTTAATCACTACTTTGCTATTAAAAAAATTCTATTTTAGAGTTATTTATATTTTCTATTAAGGCTTGACTTTAAAATAATAATTAGAATTTCTTAGCTTCTATCATTTGCAGACATTAAGGACATTAGATAGCATTTTTATTTTATAAATTTCCTTTTAATTATCTTATGATTATTTTGATTCAGCAATTTAGGCATATAATGCAATTACAAAAAACAAACTTTAGATTCATTATTTATACTTATACACATATCAAGCAACTTTAGTCGGATTTTGTTGAAAAGCCAAATTTAGTATGTCTAAATTTATAATTTAACCGAGGCAACTAATAATTTTACATTAAGCATACTGTCTAGTTCACAAAAATTTAGAATAAATTGAATATCTCGAACTATAAGTCACACTATAACTAAATATTTAATTGAAATTTTATTTAATTGTTTTCTGAAACTTCGCTTATTTAGTAGTAAGCTAATTCTTGTATTTATTATAATTCTTTTTAAGTTTTATGCATTTTTTCTATATCTTGTTAAGAATCACTTATACAATCTATCGCTCTTTCCTTTATCCATTCCATTTTATTTATAAGACAATAAATAAGTTATCATAATTACTTCATTTCTTATTAAATTTATTATGCTTCTTTAATCAGATTGTTTTACTCTTATCTAATGTTCATTTCAATTAGCTTTACATTTTCTATTTAAAGTTACGCAATTTATTATCATAAATTTACTATCTCTTACTAAGTTTATTGCATTTCTTGTACTAATTATAGATCCTACTAGCATATATAAATAGTTTATAGTATATTAAATTATAATGTTCTTATTTCTTAATTAGCTAAATATATCTTTTCTACTATATCTTTTGATAGTTATTTTATTTCTTAGTTCATTTATTAAAGTTCCAACTCTTTTAATTTAGACTGATTTAGTTATTATAAATACTCTTACTTCCATTAAATTAATTTACTTAGATATGATAACTCTTATTTAAGATTATTTACTTTTTCCAGTATTTCTGAATTTTTATAATTATTTAATTTACTTTCTCTTCAGTTTAAATGAGAGTTCATTTATTCAATTTACCATTTAGCATATTGTCTCAAACTTGTTAGTTTTGATTAATGATTCTCTTTTTAGAATCTAAAATAGTTATGTTGCTATTCCATTTTCAGCTATTACGATTATAAAATTTCTTTTGACTGGAAACTTGCTTTTTCAAATATCTATTGCATTTCTTAATAAATTTGCTTTACTTAAGGTTAATAATTCAAATCATTTTGCTTGTTATTTTTTTATTTTTTCTGGCTTTTATTTTTATGTAATTAATCCTTTTCTTCCTCACTGGTAACATGCTTATAGAACTCAAAAATTTTTTCTACCTTGGATTTTTTAGATAAAGGAATAGATTATATTTCGAGTATGTCATTTTCAAATTTTTATCTTTATACTTAATGAAAGCATTTCTAGCAAAAATTCTCTTAATGAAAGATATTTTCTTTCAATCATTTTTGAAATAAAACATCAAACTCTTGCTTTATAATATTTTACCATTCTTCCTAAGAAAAATTCCTTTCCTCCTTTTAGTTAGATCACTAGTTCTAGTACCTTTCATATTAATCTTCTAAAATGCATTAATAGCATATTGGTTTCTACCAATGCCGAGGCAGGTGAAATATTTCAGGGTTTGATTCTTTTAAGTTGTAAAGGAATAAGTTTTATAGTTGCATGATTGATATTTTATAAAATAAATGTAATTTAAATTAAATTAGTTAGTTATTAGTATATCATATTTAACTTTTATTCATACAGATATAAAAGATAGCTATATCAACAACTGTATTAGAATATTTAATAAACCTAACTATTTAACATTTTATACTACTATAAGCTTATTATTATTTTTAACAAATATCCTATATTAATAATTTAAATAATTTATAAATAAACTTAAGATATTACTATTTTTAAAGCTATATTAAATCCATTTATAAAAATATAAAACATATAAAAAGTAATAAAATAATAAAATCTAACTATTAAACACTAAAAAACTAGTTTTTAGAAGAAAAGCAAGAAAATAATTAAAAGAATATTTGACATAATAAAACTTTAAAAATATTTATAAATATATAATTAAAATAAATAATTAATATATGTATAACTAACTATAAAATAAATTAAATTAGATAAATAAAAAGATAATTAAAATTAAATAATTTATAATCATAATTATTATAATTAATTAAAGTGATACCACCTTTCATTAGGATCATCACTGATATAATGTTTATAAATGTTTTAAAAAAAGTATTCTGGATATATTCTTCATAGTCTTCTTCTGTCTTATGCTTCATTATTACATATCGACTATTACTTTTTTCTCCAGGTTTTATTATAGGAATTTGGTTAAAATCTAGTTCTTTTCCAATTATTTACTAGGGTCTAAATCATATATTTTCTTCAGGACCGATTTACTAATTTTTTACGTTTATTATCTTAAGTCTATAAATTTTACCCTCTTGAGTAACATACAATCTGCTTAATTTATTCAATGTTTTTTAAATTCTTTTATTCTCTTCATTTTGTTTATTTTAATATTTCCAGCATTGTCTTACAAAATGACCAGGTTTTCTGCAGGACCAGCATTTAGGTTTTTCCTTCATTCTATTTCTTTTTGCTGGTTGAATTGCTGGCTCTATATCCATAGGATCGTTGTGAGAGAGATTTTTTAGAAACAGACTCTCAGTAATCTCAGCGAATTAGTTTAATTTTTCTTCTGTCTGCTTGGTTCTCTAGTTAAATTCTAATAACTAAGGATGATTGCTGAATTCAGTCTTGTAGTTACTATTTTCTTATCTTAGCGTGTTCACGTTATTGATCAGGCATTAGATTTATTCTTTCAGTGAATTAAGTTGTATGGAAAGTTCGTTATTATCATTTTGCATTTTTTAGAGGTTTTCAAAAATTATTTTCTGAGGATCTAATAAATCTTAGGAAGAAGAGTGGGTTAGTTAAAGCTAAGACGTGGTTAGAGATGATGCTTCAGGTTTTCTCTCCTACTCTGAGGAGGTGGTAAAAAAACCTTTCTTGAAGCCAGCCATTTTTTGTATATTTTTTATAAATAATTAATAAATTTGATTATAGAGCGCGTAGCACTTTCGTTGGTGCGAAGCTCTTTAAAAAAATGTTTCATACTGACAAGAATGTTTGTTACTGATAAAATTATCAGATACTGATAAACCTTGTTCAATACTGGTATAATTATTCAGTACTGATAAAAATGTTCAATACTGATATAATTTTAGAATACTCGTAATCTTTAATACTTGCTGGAGGTCCAAGGACATGGCAGGATTGTGTCTCATTGCATCACCAAAGCAGAGGACGACATGTGTCAATTATGGGTACTTAAATTCCCCACCTCTGCTCGCAATATTATTTCTTTTTCGTTCCAGAATTAAAAATAAACGAAACCAGTGCCGAAGGTCTAAGAATCTTATGTCTCGAGGCCAAACCAAAGCAGAGGAAGACATAAAGTCGATTATGGGTACTTAACTTCCCCAACCTCTGATGAAGACGACCTTGTTGTTCACCTTCGAACAACTATGGCGGTTTTAAAATATATAATAATTATTAAAATATTAAAGTATTTGCATATAAATAACATTTTTTATTTAATATTCTCTAATCAATCTGATTTTTTTATTCTCTCAGAAGTTTTTTTTATAAATTTTTGTTTCAAATAAACAAAAAATAATTTAAATTAGGTAAATCTTAAAAGGAAATAAATTTTAAGACTAGAGGCAGATTAAATTTTTCCTTTAAAATAGCTTTAAGAATCAATTAGGAAAAATTTAATAATTTAAGAAATGTATTATTTGTATTAACTAGATAATTAATCTAAAATACTATAATTTAAAACTATTTAACTAATAAGACATTAAATACTTTTATCTATATATTTATAAATAAAATAATAAATTTTATTTTTCTATTACATTAAATCTTTAATATTTTAGATAAAATCACAAGACATTTAAAATAATACTACTATAGACTAAATATAAATAAAATATTTTAGAATCAAATAATACTTTATTATATGAATGATAATTTTAGACTTTCATAAATTATAAATAAAATATTAGTAAAGTTATTTTATTTTTAGTTGCTTGTAGTAGATCTAAAATATATTAAATTCTTTAAAATAATGATTTCCTGTTATATCATAAATTATAAATAAATCTAAAAAACTTGATCAAAGATAAAAATATCAGATATTAAGCAAATCTTAAGTATTTGATAGTAGTTTTTATGCTAAAATCAAATAAATAAAATTATATTATAAAAGGGATATTAATTTATTCTTTTCTATTTGATAAACACTTGAAAAGAAAAAAGAAATTAAATATAAGCAGCATTGAGGTTTAATTTAATAAATCTAAACAAATTTAAATAAATATTGTTAATATATCTGACTTCAGATTTAATAAGTTTCATGTGTTTTCTTTTACTAAATTTCGATTTTAAATTTTAATAAGTTTAATAATTATTTAAATAAGTAATGATTTGAAATTACTACAAATAAAGATATTCAGATGGCCTTTTAGAAATGGCTCGAATTATTAAATTATAAAGAAATTATCTTAAATTTATTCTAATAAAGAATTTAATTATTTAGTTGAAGATATTTTCATAATTAAATTTTCTTACTATTAATGATTTTGGATATGAATACTATTAAAGGTATTTTAAAAGTTTAAATATAATTATTAAACAAAGTAATTCATAGATGCAATTCCTACTTCTTTCAATTAATAATAATTATGAGATTTTTAATATTCAAGTTAATAGTTCGAAAATAATAAAAAGACCATGAAGATAAAATTTTATTTTCACTTTTAATATATAAAGTTCAGATTTCAAAATTAGTAAATTAAAACTATAAAAGTTAAAGTAAATTTACACTATTTCATATAAACTGTACTAATATCTTTACTTTAATAGATGACTCTATAATAATCTGAGATTGATAAATCTCAAATGCTTATTTATTAAGAAACGTAAAAGTTTTATTTTACACATTTTAGATTAAATTGTAGCAGTTTTATTAGCTTTATTATTAATTAATCTTTTACACAGAACTATCATTGAAGAATTCTAAAAGCATTAGACGTTCTAGATAAATTAATTTCTTTAGTTTAAAGTAAATATTTTCCATATATTTAATAAATGAGAAATAATAATTAAAAATAAGAAAACTCTTTTTCGATTTGAAAGTAAGATAGAAACTACTTAGTAAAAATATTTTATTTATCATGATTGAAAAAGACTATTTTACTGAAAAAGAGCAAGAATAAATGAAAATGAGAGTGATATCGAAAATATAATAATATAAAATAAAATATTACTAGAAATACATATTTTTTGTCTAAAAAGTCATTGCGGTATAATAGTTGATTTCTCTTTTTTTAATTTTATATTTTAAATATTTTAAATTATTTTATAAAGAGATAGATATAGAACTCAATTTTCCTTACCATTTTATAATAATTTCATCATTTCAAAGCAATGGTTTAGATTGAAATCAACTGTTTCATAATTATTTTTTAAATTAAAAAGGATTTTATCCTTGAAAATTTAAATTTAAAGCTTTAATATCAAACAATAATAAAGGATTTAAACCCTTAAACTTAATCAAAATACTTTTTACTGAATATTTTTTAAGTTTTAAATTATTATGACTGAAAGATTCTGATTAAAAAATCCATTTAAGGGCAAAATTATATAATTTTATAATAATGGCACCTAAAAAAGAACCGATCAAGAGAGTTGCAAAACCTGAATGAGTGAAGAAAAAACTAAGACATTTCCAAATTTCATTCATTATTTCTAAATAAAAATTAATTTTTAAATTTCTACTAAAGCATCAATTTTATTTTTGCTTTTGCAGATAAAATATCAAAAATGATAATCTAAAATTTAAAAATATTAATGCATATGAAATGCTTATAAGATTATAAATTCAGAACTATTTTCAGAACATTTTTATAAATCAATTAATATCTTTGCCACTTTTATTCTAAATTTAAGTTCTTTACTTTTACTCTTTTAAAATATAGGGAATCAGTTCTTAAATGATAGAGTTAAAATAAATATATTTCTATGCCCTTTCAATTTATTTAAATTTGCTATTTATTACAAAATCTGTTAAAAAAATGTGTTAGCTCAGTTAAAATAATTAATAAATACTTTAATCTCTTAATGAGAAATAAAGAACAGTTATGAATGAAAATGATATAAGAACTTAAAATAATTACCTTGCTTTTTACGATATGTCTTAAAAATTAAATATTATCGATGGCAATTGATATTTTTGTTAAATTATTCTTATCTATTTTATAAAAATATTTTGTTATAGATTGTGTAGCATCAGAATGGCATGCAACTTTTTTTAAAATGTTAATAAAATTTATTTTCCTCCAGTAACTTGCTCTGAAAAACTTTCCTTCAATTCAGTTTTTTTCCTTCTTACTCTCTTCCTTATATATATTATTCTTTTACTTCTTCTTTTATTTAACCCTAACTATTTTTATAGATTCTGCTTATATAGTAATATACTTATATTCCCTTTTCCTCTTATATCATATGTATTTCATTTGCTGTGCACTTATTCTATTGATCTTTTTTCTCTATATTTTTTAATTAAAGTTTATTAATTCCATTTACTTCTATTTTCTCACGTTTTTCCTGCTTATTATTTTCTACTTTCTTAAATTTTCTCAAATTTACTTAGATTTTTTTATTTCCTTTATTGTTTAAAAGTATTATAGCCTCTTTTTAATTTTTTGTATCTTTTTTATCATCTATCATATCAATTTTATCCGTTTTTATCGTTGGATTTAGCTTTAGGTTAATTCCATTATATCTTACCTAACTCTCTCATCATTTACTTTTCTGATCATTCGATGTGAGTTCAATACTCTTTTGAAGAGAAAAATAATTTTAATATTCTTTGAGAGCAAATTATTTTTATTAGTTTAAATTATCCTTTTAAAATTTTTCTTAGTTCCTTTTCAAAAAGTTCCCTATTCTTCTTTTAGTTCTTCTATGATCATTTTATCTTCAATTTCTTTAACCGTTTTTGTTTTCTTTATTTTTTTACTACAGGTTGATTAAGTATTAAGTTAATTTAAAATTTTTTTATTCTCTTATTCCTATAAATAAATTTACTTTTTCTTGGCTGTTTCAACTCTCTTGCACTGTTGTCTGTGTGTCTTTTTTACATTTACTGCAAATATAATTTGCTGGGCTTAATAGTTTCATTTTCGTTCCGTGTTGGACTATTGATTATGGGATTTTGTTAGTTTCTTCGATATTCTATAAATTCACGAATATATGCATCTTCCTTTAGTATCGTTGTGTTTGGATAAGTATGTATTAAATCACCTCTGATCTATCCAAATTAAGTTAGTATCTCCTTTACTTTCTATTAGTTTAAAAATTAATTCAGATTGATTTAAATGGGAAATTATAAATGTCATAATATGATGTCATTTCTTTTGCTTCTATTGGTATTAAATCCCCTAGCAGTTTCATTCTCCATTTTATGTAAAGTGGTTACATTTTTCTTTATCATTAAAAACTGCATATATTATTCCATTGGCTTTTATGAAGAATCTAGCCACAGTCTAGCCATATTACTGGCAAAAGCAGTCACATAAATCTTTTATTGCCTACTATTCAGCTATATTCTCTCCATCTTACCTTTATTCTCTAAATAATGAATGAAGAAGATTGGCGCTAGCATCTCTTATATTTCAAAGTAATATGAATTTAAGAAACTTTATTTAGATAAAATTAAGTTATGAAAAATTATTTAAGAACCAATTTGATATTATAGGATCTTAAAACGGATTTAAAAATTTAAATTAAAGAAATAATTGTTACATTTATGGCTACTTATTAATAGTAGCAGTTAGGTTATATAATTGTAATAGAAATTTAAAAATATCTTTAAGATAATTGCTAATATAGTAAAGCAAAATACAAATAAAAAGGATAAAGGCTAAAGGTTAAAAGGAGTTAATATTTTCAAAAATTGGCCTTTACATCCATGTGAATTTGAAATAGTCTTCTCTTGAACTAAAGGGCGACTTAAGATTTCCTTAGTCCATCATCCATACTTATAATTTGTACTTCACGGTTAAGTCTTTAAATCTAAAAATTAATTTAAAAAATTTCTAATATTACTAATATAAAATTTTTTCCTATATATTTAACCTGTTTGAGTTTGTCATATTTGAAATAGGTCTTTTATTATATATCTTCTATTATTTTCATAAATTTGGTTTCTTCATCAACATCTATTATAATGATGTTACTTTTAACAACATAACAGTGTATTTTTCTTAAAATGCTTTATTATTATTCTTTGATTTATATGTCAATAGGAATACTTCCATGCTATCCATTGATTCTTATATAATTTCTTATTAGATGCTCTATTTATCTTAAATTTCTTTTATTTGAAACTGGAATTAAGAAAGCTAAAATTAAGCATTTATGGAACTTAATTAAATTATTTGTCAATCTCATCTAGTTTATATCTATTTTACGATTATATACTATTTATTGCATCCTTTATAGATGGAAATTAAAGTTGCGGTTCTTCTCCTATTTTTTCTAGTATCTATTCTAATTTTTCAATCTTTAATCTATGTTTTTTTAATTCATATTATATATTTGATATCCTTACTGAACTGATTATGCAAAGGATTCCTGAAATTATTGTCCTTTATCTTATTAAGGTGATTATTCAATTAAATTAGACTAGTATTAACATTTTTTTAGGTATTCGTTGAGAGAGGTTTACCATTTCTTAGTTGCCATTTTATTTTATTTCAATAGCAAGATTTAAATTCATAGCACTATTTTATTTTAATACTTTACTAGTATAACTTAAACTCTTTTACTAAGCATTATTAATACTATTCAATAGTGTCTAAAAATTAAATTTAAAGACTTATAGAGTTCATTTATTTAAGCAAGCTGTTTTATCCACTAAATTTGGTATTTTAATTTTTAATATTAAATTAGTTATCTTTCTTAAAGTGCATGAGTGATTTATTATTTAAATGTAATAAATATTTATTTACCCAACATACACTAAATATAGTTAGTCCTTTAAATTTTAAACTGGTATTTATATAAAGTTAGCAAAACTGGAAGTAGTGCTTTAGTATTATTTATCTTAGGATTATTACTTTATTAGCTTAATTTAATAATTATTAAACTTTTTTTTTATTTTACTAAATGTAAAAAAATTTAAACTATTTAACTTTGATGGATGATATTAATTAGTTTAAGGATTATTGAGAAAAGAAATAAATAATAAATAAATAAAAATTATTATAGAGCGCGTAGCACCTCATTGGCGCGCTGCTCTTTCAATATTAATATTTAATATTAAGAAAAATGTTCTCATGTTTCTTGTTAAAATTCTAGAAGTCCAATGAGTCATTTCAGCTTCTCCAATGGGGATCTTCTTATTAAAAATTATTCTTAAATCTTGAGTAAATACTTCAGTCTTCCTGAATAGGGTAAGTTAGGCATGTTTCAACGGAGCTTATCCACCCTTCCCCGTGGTGGCATCTAGTGCAAGATTACTCACAATGCAGTATACACTGCACCAGATTACCTACTAGTTTGGCAGACGCGGCCAACATCCATTTTATATATTTTATAATAGCATTATTTATGTTCTATATTTAATAAAATATGTTAAGAGATTTAGAATTTATTTTTACATAATATAGAGAAGATTAAGAAAATTAAATAAAAAAAAGAATTTTCTAAATTATTTAAATGAGAGAATATTTATGTAAAAAGAAGTATAAACATTTTAGATTTACTGAGAACAAATTGCATTGGGTAAATATTAATTAATTCTATTATTTTATAGTTAAAATCATTTATTTTAAAATTAAAATAAAAAAGCTGCTAGCAAATTAATTTAAGATAAAGTATGGAGTTAAGGAAGATTTTTTAGGCAAACAAATAAAAAATTGATAGAAATAGTTTAATTTAGTAAAAGAAGAAGTTTGGCGTAATTTATAGAATTTGCAGAATATTTGCAAAAATCAACATTTAATTAAATTATAGAAAAAGAAAATAGAAATATGATAAGATAGATCGATTAAAAAGGATATTTAATTAAATTATTAGAAATTACTATAAAGAAAGGATATTTAAGAGGCTCGACCAAAGAATTAGTTAAAAATGTAAGATGTTTTGAAGTTGGAAGATGATAAAAGCACAAGAGAATAAAGAACATTTAACAAGATTGTATAGAAGATTTTATAAAGGTATATAAATTATTTGTTCATACTTCTGATGATTATTTAAACTGGATAAAAATTATTATAATAAATATTCAGAAAAAGGTTGGAAATAAAAAAAAAGCTTGATAATTTTTAGAATCTAGGGGCTAAATAATAATTTTCTCAATTAATAATAATAATAATAAATAAAAATAAAATAAATGAGATTACAGAGCGCGTAGCACTTCAATGGTGCGCAGCTCTTTAATAAAGATTTTTAAAGTTAAAAAATTCAACAGTACTAGCATTCCCTTATGGATTTTGTCTTCTATAGAGCCGCGATCGGAATTCTACCCTAAGAGATCTTAGTATCTGGCATCTTTCGTCATTAATACTACTTGATGCCTCTTCGATCTTATCTTCTCTTCTCTTGGCTGGTTTTTCACTTATGGGATACTTCCTGGTACCAGAGTTTAAATCAGTTTCAGTTGGAGGATTGCTCCTCCCTATTTATTTATATTTAATTAATAATAATAAAATTTTTACAGTCAAAAATTTAACATTTATTAATAAGCAAATTAAATTTTTGGTATTTTATAATTTAATTTTAAGTTTAAAAAAGGATATAAAATATATTTCATCTTTTTATTTTATTTCTGTGAAACTAATTTAGCTTCTTAAATTGAAATAAAATCAATTATTTTTAAAATAATTAGGGAATATTTAAGAATTATACAAGCTAGATATTGAAATGTATGAGTATATCTCCTATCCTTAGAAGATCTTTGGTTGAATTTAAGAGCTGAAGGAAACGAATGCTGGAGTTTATCCGACTTTGGTAGGGGCTTGAAGTTTATGATCATTGAGTAGGATTCAATACATTTGTCGTTCTGTTTGCAGAAACTAACAGCAGAATTTTCCTGTTATATCTGTCAAGAGGGCATTTAGAAAAGTCAACATGGTAAGAGCTTAGCTGTCCTCAAACTCTTTAATGTTAATAATTAAGTTAGAAATATCTAAGCTAATATAGTATCAACAAGACTAAAGGAATTATCTATATATAATAACAAATGGCACCTAAGAAATAACAGACCTCTTATAATTAGCCATACCTTTCTAGCAATTGGATAATTAGAAGTTAACAAAAGAAATTTAAGCCCTTAAATAAATAACTTAATCTCTTATGATAACAGTTAATTAAATAGAAAATGATTAAAATCCTAACCAAGCTATTAACTAATAATCTATTTCCTAAGAGATGGAAATGTAGCTTAATAAAATCGGAAGAATTTTAAGTTAAAATTTAGGTCAGAGGAGCCGTTAACTTGGTCATGCCAACTTTAATTAATGATCGGATCCTGTATCAAAAGAAATAAATCAGTCTTAAATTTCTCATATTAGAAAAGATAAATTAGATATTGGTCTACAAAAATATGACAATAAGGTAAATAAATGTTATAAATTTAAGGAAAAATAATATTAATAAACAGAACGAGGATTTAAACTCTATTCAGAATTTATTGCTTGTCAAGCGGAAGATGCTTCAAGAAAAAAAGATTCTAACTTAATTAAGAAGCTCCAAAAAGTATGAATGTACTGAAAAAATTTGATAAATGATAATATGGAATTGATTTCCAGGCTTTAAAAAATGGACAAAATAATCAAGTTATAAGGATTTATAATCCAGAAAATCCAGAAGAATATGAAATCGAGACCTATTGATTATGCAAACTCTAATTTGTAGTAAGCCAAATAAAGTTGACGCATCATTAATTTATTATTATTATGGTTATAAGAAATAATTAAGTATTAATAAAGAAGTAGAATTCTAAACTTTTCTTAAAAACTAACATAGTTAATTTATATTAAAATAAATATTTCACTTATTTTTTTCCAGCAAATATTAATAATTTTTTTTCATATTTACTTCAGTGTAATCTTTAAAATGGTATAAATTCTTTTATAAAATGCTTTCAGCCATCTAATTACTAAGATTATATTTTGTATAGTTATAATGCTCATAATACGTTGTATTATTTATTCAAAGATTCAGAAATATTAGTCAAAGTAATTTAATAATAGATTAAGATAATCATGAAAATAGTAAAAGTAATTTTACAATTAGTGTCATTCTTAAATTGCTTCTATTAAACATTTTTACTCACCTTACTTTTTATTAAATTTATATAAATGAAATAGTGCGCTTCAAAAAGGGCTTTTGAAAGTAAAAAAAGTAATTAGCTTCATACTCTCATCTCATATTATCTTCCAACACATCAACCTCTTCTGGACTGCGCCAAAACGTGAAAAATATAAAAATATCCTCAATTTTAGCTGATATCTTTGAAATAACCTTTTAAGAATATTGATTTGATATATTAACTTCTTTTGCAAATAATCAAATTTCCAAAAATTTTGTTGGAATATACTGTCAAGAGGTTTTAACCAGTTGTATCTAAAGAGTAATAAAAATAAAATATATAAAAAGCAAAAATTGCTAGATAACTTGTTTAACACTTAGATAGATGTAATCTAAAGCCTATTTAGAAAATAGGTAAATTATCAAAAAAGAGAAAATTGTAGAAAATACTTATCTTAATTTTAAAAAATAAGATCAGATATATGAAAGTTAGTTAACATTTCAAAGACTAACTAAAACTAAATTAATTAGAAAATCATATCAGAAGTTAAATTTAAATAATTTAGATTCTTTAAACAACAAATAGAGTAAAATTTCAATAATTAAAAAATAAATAAGCAGGATTAATATAATTACTAAATAGATATTATAAAGAAAATTAGTTAGAGGATGAGTTAAAAAAATATCGAAATAAAGTTGCTTAATAGATAAGAGATTTATTAAATCTACTTATAGGAGTAATTTTAAAAAATTCCTTAAATTTTCGTTTGCAAATCTACATTAATACTTTTAATATTTATTCTAAATATTTCTAAGTTTATACCGATTTAATAAAGTTAGGATAGATTGATCTTTATTAAATATAAGATAAAAATATAATTAAATTTAATGAATAAAATTAAAAAATGTAAGCAAATTGAGTTATAACTATTAAAATGCTATGCTTATTTAGCGTTATATATGAAAATAAAAATTTGACTATAAATTAGCTTAAAGATAAAGAAGTAGAAGTATCCAATATTTTTCAGGTCCGCAAAATAGTGATAATTTTTGAAAATATGCTATAATGCATTCTAACATAAGAAAATAAATTATAAAGGAATAAAATGATTGTAAGGAAAAAGAGCTTCATTAGTTGAAATATAAATTATATATCGCTTTAAATTATTTATCAATCACCCAATTAAATATCTTCAAAATTAAAATCTTCATATACTTAGGTTCATTCTATCCATCGTTAAGTGAAGACCCTTCCTTTAACCTTAAGTCCTCCTTCTAGACGTTACTCAGTTTCTGGTGCGACAAGTTAGAGTTAAGGATTTTTTTTAGTATCTTAGGAAAGGAATTAATTTAATATTCTCTCAGATACATGAAAATTTGATATGATTTCTGGTAAATGATTTTCTACGATCTTTACTTCCGAAGTGTTTCCAGAACCTAGATATGGAGCTTACTCGTAATTTATCGAAAACTAAAGCATAATGATCGTATTTGGAAGAAACAAAGATTATAGCCCACGTAATGACTTGTGAAAATTTATTGTAGAAGAATAGGAATGAGAACAGATAAATATTTAAGGAACTAAACCAGGAACAAGAATATTTACATCTTGCTAATTAGAAGATCTTGGAAATGGTAACTATCTCTTTTATATATTTGGAGGAGTTGGGCTATATGAAAGCTTTAATGATGTATGAATCTTCTAGAGTTTTAATAATAGGTGGATTAAACTTGAAACTACTGGTGAAATTCCATAAAAATAGTATTCCTACAATGTAGTTTTAGATAATAAAGAACCATAGTAAGAAATAGTGGAAACCTTTAAGATTATTATGTTTATATATTAAATTTAAATAACTTACAATGAAGAAAGACTTTTGCAAATCCATATCCAAATGATTAATATCTGGTTTTTAAAGAAAATAAAAAGATGTATATAACAATGGACTGATCTAATTTTTTATTTTATAAGAAAAGTGAAGCTTGGAAATTAGACTACTCTAATCACAGTGATCTGAAATTATAAAAACTTGAAATTGAAGAATAATCTATTTCTGTAGGAAATTCGCATTATTCTGCTTGCTAAGATAATAAATATGAGTAACTACTGGAATAAATTTTGATAATTTTGAGAATGATGTATTGTTTTTGGATTTAAGTAAATAAAAGCTAAAATGATAAGCTTTATCCTCAATTTTTGATGGTCCAGAACCATTTTAACTTCATACAATGAATTCTGTAACAGATAAAGTTTTTACATTCGGAGGAAAAATAAAAAAAAACGAAGCTACTAATAAATTATACTAGCTTGACTTGAAAAAAATGAGTTAAAAATGAGCCTTAAAGCTTTGGCGAGGTACCCTAAGGAAGATTTGGCCATGTCTCTGCAGTATACAGAAATTTCATAATAATTTGAGGAGGCTAAGGATAAAATAATTGACTGAATGATATGTATAAGTATAATAAAATGAGTAAAACATAATAAATTATTCAATAAAATAAAGTTCCCCTCATCCCACTCTTTTTAAGAAAATAATGTTAGATATTTTAAGATGAAATTAGTCATTAATATTATACTCCAAATTATAATATTTTTATTTTAAACAAATTCAAAGTAAGTCTAATAAATATTTGAACACGAGGAAAAAGGCATATATACAAAATTTCAATTATAAAATTGGATAAAATCATAAAAGTAAATTTAGTTAAATATTAATTAAAAAAGAATAAAATTTTGATGAAAATTGAATTATTTACATTTATCTAAACTTTTAACTTCCGTTTTTGTTATTTTTATATAAACATATAATTATTTTAAATTATCATTTTTAATCTATTTTTCATTCAAATCAAATAAATTTTAATTTTGGCTAAAATTTATATAATAAAATTTGTAAACTAAATATTTACATTTTTATAACATTTTTATAAAAAAGGAATATAAGCTAAAATATTTCCTAATTATTTGTATGTATTCTATTGTATTTTGGTTAAATAATATTTAAATTAAAAAATTTATGTTAATAAGCGAGTTGAAAATCTTTAATAAAAGAAAAAATTAGAAAGTTGATATAAAAAATGCTCAACATAGTATAAATTTATAAATAAAATAGTACAAAATAGCCTTAAAATTTGAAAGCAATCGAATAAACTTATAGATGATTTTTATTAAAAAATCTAAAATAAAAAATAAAAATCCCTTTATTATAAATTAAATAATTTTAAAGCTAATGTTAACAGAATGACCTGCAAAAATAAATCAATTAGGTAGAGTACAACTATTTTAGATAGATATTCTTAACCTGTATAAATAAAAAAAATTTAAATGCATAAAATAGGATGAACTTGAAAATATTAAAAAAAATGTAAAAGTTAATAAATCTTTCTAAATATTTAAAAAAATAAATTCAAAAATAAAAAATTAGAATATTAAGAAAAAAAATATAGCTTAAAATAAAACTTTTAAAAACAATCATTTTTAATATAAAAAAATGCTGACAATTTTTCATATTCTTGTTTCCATTTAAAAAGAATTCATAGTTGATTGATTTAAGGCGTTAATTTATTAAATTTTAGGATGCATTGCATATAGTTCAAAACTGACATCTAAATTTTTAATTTTTGTTAATTTGTATCTTTTTTAAAATTGGTTTGTTTTTCTATTCAAATATTTTATCTTTTAGAAATTTAAGTAAGATATTTTTTTTAGCTTTCGCAAAATTTTTATTTTTCTATTTTTATCTTTTTAATTTTTTTTTGTTATTTTACACTTATTTTTAGTTTATTTTTAATTTTTTTTTGCTTTTTTATAGTTAAATTAATTGTTAGAGCAAATTTTTTTTTCAAATTATGATTGATTTATTAATTCAAAAATTTTTTTTCTTTGCTATTTTCTTATTTTAATTTTATGATTTAAATTTAGTTTAAAAATATCAAAAATTTATTAGAAAGTTTATTTCAGATCAAAAATGAATTTTCTTTCGATTTTATTTTAAAATTTTAAATCTAAATTTAATCTTTTCGCATAAGAAGATTATCTTGAATTTTGATATGTATAATTTATAGCAGTTCTATCTTTTTATTTTTTCATTTAAATTCTAGATTTTTTACTTTTGATTGATATTTTAAATCATACTAAAATGAGGTTCATTTTTAAAGCCATTAGTTAAGTATAGCAGTTTTTAATCAAATTATACTTAATGTTCATATTTGATTTCTTTTAGCACTGCTTTGTTTTAGTTTAGTTTTTTTTTATTTATTTAAGCAATAATTTTTTTAATTTATTTGCGATTTTATATTTAAAATCTCAATACAGTTAGTATTTAATTTCTCCTTTTTTAATGATTTTTTTTCAAATATAAAAGAATAAAATTTAACTAAGATCTTTTGTGAAATTTTTTATAGTTATTTATTTATTTATTTCTATTGCTTAAAAAATATCATCAAGCTCATCAGATTTGCTTAATAAATACCTTTTAATGTTTACAAAATTCTTGAATTTATATAGATTTTTTGATGCATATAGAGGTAAAAAATTTTAAAGAAAACTATTTTAGCTATTACTTAGGTAACTTAAGACGAAATAGTCTAAATGTATTTTATTTTAAATTTCGTTAAAATATAATTAGCATCTACATTTTAAATATCTATTTACTATATAAAGTATGATTATTCGTTTACAATAATTAATTATCTTGTCTTTCAACAACAAGAAAGGACTTAACTTTAAAGTATTTTATTTATATTTAGGTTTCAGAATAATTCTTAATTTTCTTAATGTTTTTAATTTTGATTGAAAGATTTTAATAATTTTAATTTATAGATAAAATAAAATACTTTGTATTTTGATTGAAAAATGTTAAGATAAATAGACATAATTTTAAAAGTTTAATAGTCTTAAATAGTTTTAATTACTCCTTATTCTTTAATATATTTCTTAAATAATTAGTTATCATCTTTTTGAATATTAAAATGGATTTAAAGATTAAATTTTTTCTTCTTAAGTCTTTAGATTTATTTTCATTTAAAATTAACATATTTAACATATTAAAAAAATTTAACTTAATTGAAAATTAAATTTTATAAAATATTAATGAGGAAATATAAAATTCAGCTTTCAAGTAAAATCTAAATCTTTGAGTTAAAGCAAAATTAAATTAAGAATTCTAAAAAATTGAAAGAACCAAAATTTAAAATAAGTAGATGTAAGGAAAATAATAAAATATAAACATAAAAACTATTTAAAATAATTTATTTTTTAAATATTTGTTAATAAAATATTAATAGATAATTAATAGATAATTAGTATAATATAACTATTTTAAGTATTCATTAAATATTTAATTGCTTACATAGACTTTATTTATTTGTATTCTGCTTTACTCTATTAATAATTATCTTAAATATAATTTTAAATTAGAATTATATAATTTAATTGTTTATATTTTATAAATAGTTATGAATAGAAAAATTGTTTCTTTAATTTATATTTTTAAAGTTGTTTTAAGATTATATTAAGTCAAATAAATTATTAAATAGTTTTAATAGTTTAATCTTATCTAAAACATTTTCTTACTTTTAAACAATTTTATTTTATTTCTTTATTACTGTCATATATCTTATAATCATATGCATATAGCTTTTTTATCTCTAAGATAATATCTTTCCTTGAATATTGTACTATCAAATATTTTATTTTTTTATTTAACTTAATCAAAAACTTTAAATTTTTTATCTAAGTTTTCTTCATTATTTTATTTTAGTTATTTATAGAAATATTTCCTATAAATTATTATCAAACTTGGATATATGTAAGTTTTCTAATAATTAGCATTATTTAGTAGTTTTAATTTAAAAAATATTTTAACTTTCATAACTATAAATAGATAGTTAAATTTATTTCCTTTCTCCATTGTTGGTACTATAAAGACATTTATAAAGTGTATAGAACTCCTTCATTTATAGATTTTTATCTTATTTTATAATAATTTTTGATTTTACTCTTCTTACATAAAAATTTGCTAGGAAATTTCATGGATTTTTGTTAATTAGGATTTAAATTTAATTGAAATTAACGAGATAGCTGGGTTCAGCTTAAAAGGTATAATTGAATAATTTATTAATATAGAAAAACGAAAAATTATTAATACATGTTGAAAAAGGAAAATACATCTATATGGTAAGAGGAAACTCAGAACAGAGACCATTTATTTAGAGGTAAACCAGATAAAGAGAAATTTAATAAAAATATTAGTTACCATCGATAATATTTAATTTTAAGACATAAAATGAAAACAGGCTACCATTCCAAATTTTCATATCATTTTTATTTACAAATGAAAATACCTTAACTTTTAATTTACTAAAATTGTTCTTTTTTTCGCATTAGGAGATTAAGCTAATTTTTGATTAAATTTAATCCTTAAGTTAGCATTTTTAGTTTACCTAAATAAGTAATAGCAAAGTCAAATAAGTGTAGAAATATACTTA
Organism: Loxodes magnus; assembly: GCA_946699065.1. Lineage (NCBI taxonomy): Eukaryota > Ciliophora > Karyorelictea > Loxodida > Loxodidae > Loxodes > Loxodes magnus. The sequence goes on along the minus strand of CAMPDV010000081.1, from coordinate 816,460 downwards.
TTTCATCTCTATCATTTAAGAATTTATTCACTATACTTTAAGGAGTAAAAGTGAAGAACTCAAGCATAAGTTAAAGCAATCGAAAGTATTTTATTTATTAACAAAAAATGTCGGAGAACAATCGTAAAAAATTGTTCTTGAAAAATGACTCTGAATTCATAATACTATAAACAGTTCATATGCTTTTATACATTATTAAACTTTATTTTATCATTTTTGATATTTTTGTTACAAAAATTAAAAAAAGAAAATTGATAAATCGAAAAATTGATACTTAAGTAGAAAATTAAGGAATTAAATTTATTTAGAAATGATGAATAATATTTATAAAATTTCATAATTTTCTCTTCACTCATTCAGGTTTCGCAATTCTCTTTTTTGGTTCGTTTTTAGGTGCCATTATTATAAAAATTTTATAAATTTACTCTTAAAAGGAAAATGCAACCAGAATCTTTCAGATATAATAGTTAAAAACTTAAAAAAATATTCAGTAAAAAATATATCGATTAAGTTTAAACCATTTAATTAAGTTTAAGGTATAAAACCCTTTATTAGCGTTTAATAAAATTAAGCTTTTAAATGTTAAAATTCAAGGATAAAATTTATTTTATTTAAAATAAAAAAATGAATAAACTGACTTCAATCTAAAAGTTAATGCTTTGAACAGATATAAAAAATTATAAAAAGATAAAGAAAATTAAGTTCTATATTAAGTCTACTATAATGAAAAAGATTAAAATTTGTTTTAAATAGAGCAGAATCAGCTTTAATATAGCAATAGGTTACTAGTAATATTTTATTTTATATTATTTTATTTTCGATATCACTCTCATTTTCATTTTATTCTTGCTCCTTTTCAATAAAAAAATCTCATTTATTCATGCATAAATTAAATTTTTTATAAATAGTTTCTATCTCACTTTCAAATCTAGAAAAATTATTGTTTTTAACTATATGGTTCTCATTTATTAATATACGAAAAATGTTTACTTTAAGTTAAAGAATATTTATCTAGAAGGTATAATATTGTTTAGAATTTTTCAACGATAGTTCTGTGTAAAATCTTATTTAATAATAAATTATATAAAAAAAGCTATAATTTAATCTAAAATTTATAAACTAAAACTTTTACGTTTCTTAATAAATCTCAAAGATTTATTAAGCTCAGATTGATATATAGTCGATTATTAAAGTGAGATATTAGTAAAGTTTATTTGAAATAGTGTAAAATTACTCTAATTTTTATAGTTTTAATCTATTATTTTTACCTTATATATTAAAGTAAAAATTAAATTTTATCTTCATACCTTTTCATTATTTCTGAATTATTAATTTGAATATTAAAAGTATCATAATTATTATTAATTGAAAGAACTGGAATTCTATCAGTAGAATATTTAGTTTAATAATTATTATATTTAAGCTTTTAAAATACCTTTAATAAGCTTTATATTTCAAATAGTTATAGTAAGAAACTTTTATTATGAAAGCAACTTCAACTTAATCATTTAATTCTTTATTAGATTAAATTTAAATTAGTTTCTTTATAATAATTGAAAGCAATTCTAAAGAGGCCATTTTAATTTCTTTATTTGTAATACTTTCAAATTATTGCTTATTAATAAGTTTAGTAAAAGAAAACACATAAAATGTATTTAATCTAAAGTCAGAGAAAAAAAATTAAAAATGGAGTCTCAAAATCTTGTCCCCGGCTTTTTTTTGAGCAAAGAAGTGATAAAAGCTCTAGAGAAAAAGCAGGCATAAAAAAAGTATCAAGAGCCTTCTTCTCCTCACTTACAAAACTAATAAAGAACCTAATAACTATAATAAATTCCTCCTAAAGTAATATGAAGAAAGGAATCTAATATAATAACAGGAAAAGAACTTCCATCAAAGATAATTAAAAAGGAAATCAATATTTAACAGTTAGTATTTGAAATATCCAATCTCTAGGAAGAGATTAAAGTGCTTAAGTATGAAAATTAAGAACTAAGAAATTTATTATCGCTTGGATAAGATAACTTAGAGATTAGAATTATTAACTAAGAAAGGGAACTCCAAGCATATTGGAACATTTAAACTGAACATAGATAAGAAACAGCAAGACTTGGAAATATCGTATAAAAACAAGAGTTGGAGTTTATTAAGCAAAATAATATTAGTACAAACATAACTAATTAGACAAATTAGATGGAGATAGAATAAAAAGAGGTTATAAATCTAAAAAAATCAGATAAGTAAGGAAGAAATGCTACTACTGTAAGAGTAAGTGACATTTGTACAAGAATTACTAAAAATTTTAGAATTTCAAGAAAAAATTTGGCATAAAGAATAAGAAAAATACTAGAGGCTCTATTGTAACTAGAATGGAGATATTTACAGAAGAAAATGATGAGTACCTTTTGAAATAATAAAAACAAGAATTCAAAGAAACTGAGAAGACCTTAGTGAAGATAATTTCATTAGAATGTCAAGAATGATGAGAAGTGTTGCTGATAAAACAACTTATTTTAAACGGTGTCCAGATTGGCACTGTTGAACATTTTAATTACATTATCATTATTATCTAAAGTCTGACTAACCTTAATCTAAACTAAAAATTATGTATCTTCTAAATTTTATGAGTTACTAAAGACTTATGATTAGTTATAGAAGTATTAGCTTCATATAAGCAGAGTTGTAAAAATAAAGATATTATTTTAAGTATTAGATTTGTAGTAAACTATATTCGGAAAATAAAATTTTAGAATTACTTATTTAATAGAAAAATGCCATCTTTATTTTATTTTTCCTACTATTTACAAAGAACAATAATATCATAATGAAAAAATTATCATTTCTTAAATAATAAAAAATTAAACAAGTTTGACTAAAAGAATTAATATAAGCATTAGGTTAACTTTGCTTAATAAAATGTTTATTAAATATAGAATCTTATTAATAAACTATTTACTAATTAATATGTTTTAATTTAAAATAATTTAAACATTGTATTTTACTAGAGTTAAACATAAAATTTAATAACTAAATTCAAGCTAAACTATTTTATCAGACTACCAACATTTTAGAATCAAATTCTCAATGGAAAGCTTTACAAACTCAAAATTACCAAGAAGTTCTACATATAATCCTTCTACTAAAATATTATTATATAACTTAATTTAAAAAAGATGGACTTTGTCTCTAAAGGCTACGAGAAGAATTTCTCAAAGATGAACTGACATAGAAGTAAGCCTCCTAAATGTTGGACCAGATTAATTTCCTCATCATTGGATGGAATTCTACCTGTAATCAACGGCTAGTGTCCTTTTCTTTGGAGAATTGGAAGCACAACTTTGCCCAAAATTAGAAGAGAATATGCTATGTGAATATTGGGATTTAAAGAAACTTAAAAATTTACTTTTCAAAGAGATGCGCCCTATTGAGGGGATACACACTCTATAATAACATTTTTATTATAAAAAATTATTTAAACTTTAAGATTAAATGTTTATATGAGCTATGAGTGCTTATTTTAGAACCTAATTTAAAGTAGAACTTGCTTATTATAAAACTTAAATAGAAATATTCTTTTTCTATAAATAATTATCATATACTTAATAAAATGATTCACTTTTAGAAATAAAATATAGCTTCACTGTTATTTATTTAGCATAATAAAATTAATGTCTAATTAAGAGAGATAAATAAATAATAAATTTTAAGCTGTTTAATTTAAATTTATTCCTTTTATTTGTTTTTGTCTTTTTTAATTAATAATTTCTATATTTTATTAATATGATGCTTTAAATAAAAATAGTGTTAGATATAAATAGTTTATAATCCTTTTAGTAAAAACATACTTTTTAATTAGAAAAATACTTTTAATTATAGATTTTCAATGCTGCTAGATAGTTTAAATAAGCAATTATATTTAATTTGATTAACTATATATAATTATTAAGATTTTAATTAAAAAGAAGTGATAAATAAAAGTAAATAGAAATAATAATTAATTAAAGTTAATTTTATATAACTTAAATATTTTAATTATTAATTTAAAATTATTACTTAAATTATTCTTGTAGATGTAAGGATTTAATTTATATTTCATAGCTATAGAAATACTAATTTAACTATTATATTTAATTATGAAAATTAATCTTTATATTTTATCTTAAACTTTTCAAATAAATTTAAACAAAAAATTAATTATAAAAATTAAAAGTCTAGGCCAAGCTATATTTTTCAATCCACATACAAAACTCGATTAAACAATATGGAGTAAGCTTTACAGAATACAATCTGAGAACAATTAGAAAATTTGAAATTTTGCAGTAAATTGAAGACCTTAACGATAAAATATCTTGCATAATAATTTGTATAATTAAACTTCAAAGAAAATAAATAAATAATCTGAATCTTAAATTGTTCTTAGTGATTCTATGGAAACTGAACTTATAATTCTAACTTTCAGTATAGAATAAAGAAATTGCTAATACTGCAATAAAAATAGGATAATTAGTTAGAAAATACAGAATTTTTAAGAGAATTTTAAGCCTTGAAAAACAAAATTGATTTTACTCTTATATGCAAAATTAATTATGCTGATGATGAACTTTATAAGAAATGGAATTAATATAAATAGCGATATACGCAATAAAAAAGATTGAGTAATTCATATTTGGAAACTAACCAGACTGGAGAATGGTAAACTATGAAGATTAAGAAGCTTTTAAATAACTATTACAAGAATGTATAATTCAAAAAAAGGAAAAAGATAGCAAACTATAGACATAAGCTTTAAATTGATTAAACTATCGATGTATGAAATTATATAATGAATAATTATTCTATTAAAATAATAAATTAAAATGTTCTATGTCTAAAATATATAAAATTGATTTAATCGAATGAATTTTAAGTTTAATAAAACTTAAAATAAATTGTTAGAAATATAAAATTATATTTGAGCCTTAACTAAAAAACTTATTAAATATATATATAATCAATAAGGAGAAACAATCCTCCAACTGAAACCGACTTAAACTCTGGTACCAGGAAGTACCCCATAGGTGAAGAACCAGGCAAGAGAAAAGAAGAAAAGATCGAAGAGGCATCAAGTAGCATTAATGATGAAAGATGCCAGATACTAAGGTCTCTTAGAGTAGTATTCCAATCGCGGCTCTATAGAAGACAAATTCACAAGCTAATGCTAGCACTGTGAAAGACTTCAACAAGAATTTTTTAACTTTAAAAATCTTATTAAAGAGCTGCGCAACATTGAGATGCTACGCGCTCTATAATCACATTTATTTATTTAATAGAAAATTTTAATATTTTCTTATTCAATTATTTTAATCTATCCGTAACTATTTAAATTATTACTTTATAGTACGATATTTATGTACTTTTTAAATATTAAAGTACAATTTCTTTATTTAGAAGCTAATTTTAAAATTTTTAACTAAAACAAAAAAATATAAACATTATTTAAATAGTTTATATTAAAAAACTAACTGTCTTAGAATTATTAAACTCAAGCTTATTTGTAATTATATTTAAAATGCTTTATACTTTAATTTATTTCTTAGACTATTTTAATAAAATAAAAATTATTAATAAGCACTTATTTAAAGTAATATATTTAATTTATTACAAAAATTTAAACTCCAATTATTTTCTTAAATTTTAGTATGTATTTTAAGATTTTAATTAAATCTAGATCTATTTTACAAATATTTTTAAATCTATTGAAATAAAAATTTTATTAAGTAAATGTTTTTATTCCCAGTAAATAAAATTTAAAATCTATTAAAAATTAATATTTTATTTATTTAGAGATTCGCTGATTAAATTAATAAAAAATTGAGTTTGGATTATTTTATGTTTCATCTTAATACTAATAACTTTGTAGTATCTTAAGATTTATTCTTATAAATAGGTCAAGGAAATCCAATAAAATTTAACCTAGCCCAAATCCGCTAATTTCTTGCTGAAATTCATTACATTACATTACCATATAAGTGCATTTTTGAAACAGCTTCATTTACTAAGCAAAATCTCCAATGTTGCAAGCAATCTCCCTTTCAGTTAGATTGTTATCGATTCTGTAAATTACTCTAAAAGTAAACACTAGAAAACACTTTCGAGATTTTAACGCTAACATTTTTAGATATTACATGATAATCATACAGCTATCACGAAGCAAACTGCAAAATCTTAAAGAGTTTCAATAAATTCTACTAAGCGCTTAATATATAAATCTCATAAAAAAAATTTACAGAACAGATATCTAGAACGCAAATAAGTGGTCAAAGTAAGATTCTTCTTTAACTAAAGAAAGCTACTATTTTTTAGAATGTCACAGAAGAATTGAATGATCATGTACAGAATTCGCCAACTTTCCAAATATTTGGTTAATCCGCCTAGCTTAGTAGATTTCATAAAGGATAATATTTTCAATTTTTTTTATTTTCAAAATGCCCAGAAGCAGGAAAAATATTTTTCTAACTTAATGAATCAAGAATTTCTTATGATCCTATCAATCCTAGAGATAACAAGAGATAGTTAATGAGGGAAAATTCCAGATCCCATCTCAAAATACAACAGAATTTTACACCACATTTTTTTATAATAATAGTAATTATTATTATAAGCATGATTCTGCCAATAATAGATAAGCCACGAACCGCTATTTAATTTTAATAATATTTATGTTTTTTTCTTGTTTTATTTCATGCATCTCATCTTCTTTCTTTTAGTTAAATTCTTTATCCTCCATTTCATATGTTCCTTACCAATTAGATTTTATTTCTATCGTAAGGTTTCTTTATAAAATTATCAATTATTTCTGCATTTGATCCCTTGTTTTCCTTTTTCTCTTTTTCTTATGCTATGATATCTGTTTTAACTTTTATGACTCCTCTTAATTTTGTCTCTATGTTATTTTGGTATCGTATTAGTATTTCTTATTTAAAGTTTTGCTTTTTTACTTTTTGTTAATTCATTATATAAGCAGATACGTTAATGCAATCAGCTTTATAAATTTTCCTTTTTAATTTTTTGTGTATATTCTTATTTCTCTTATTCCATGATTCTTTGATAAAATCTTCTACTATATAGTCTATTTGACTAATTAGATTCTCCTTAATAGATGGTATACATTGATCAAATTTATTGTTTCATCAAGTTATATAAGCTATCTTTAAAATAAATTGTGTTTTATAGTTCTTGACTCTTTCTAGGTGTAGTTTTTTCAACTTTCCACATAATAAATTTCTTGCCTCTTAGTATTCTTCACGAACCTTTTTAATATGAGCTAAATTTTATTCCTCAAATTAGCATATATCTATACGTTGTATTGCCTACAAGATATCTTCTTTAAGAGCTTTATTAGTTCTATCACATTTTGTGATTATTCTAAATAATTACTATATTTTTTGCTTTTTTATTTATGATATTTAAGATAGTTGGATGTCTTTTGATGCAATTTCCATTCAACTATCACAATAAGTAAGTCAAGCTTTTATATTCTATATTCATTCTAGTGTTCTACAGAGCTATGGAATTTTAATTATTCTTGCATAAAAATCTATCTTTTTACACTAATTTTTTAGAGTTAAAATTTGATCATAGAGTTGAAAGTTTGCATTGTTTTTTTATTTTTTTTCAAATATGAAGTTATTCTTCTTTGCAACTACCAAATTAAAACTATATGCTAAGTATTTTAATTTATTAGCAATTTTCTTCTGAATAATAGCATTTTTTTCAGAATACTATTATAATTTTTTACATAATTGCTCTTTTTCTAATATTTCATTCTATACGCAAAAAGGAGCATTTATTAGAGCTCTTAATAGTTTAAGCTGAATAATTTCAAAAATTATAAGCATTTCCTTTTCTAATACTTATTCTATAGTGATATCCATTTACTACTATATCCAAAATTAAATTTACAAAAGCTTTTTATACTATTAATGCATTTTAAGATGCGGTACCTTTTATATTGAATTTTATTCAGTTTTCAACCTTGGAATTTTTAAGATTCAATTAGCCTAAAACTAGATTTAATTGATACGATATATTTTATTTTATTAAATACCCTAGGTATTTATATTATTTACTTTTTCTATTGTAATTCTAGTTATTCTTATAAATAAAAATCCAAAATTAAATGTTTGGTATTCTTGGAGGTATTTCAACCTCTTTCCCGCCTACCTCTACTAGAGATTAAATATAAAAGTATGAAAATCTCTACAACTCTTATCCTTGCCATGCATGTTTTCCTTGAATTCTTCTTTTACCTAGAGGCTAGATTTCTTTTTTTTGTTAATTTTCCCAAGTTTTTAGCAATATAATCTTTCTCTTTTTTCTTTCTATTTTTAGTTTATGTTGTCTTTTCTTTTTGTTTCCAGTTTCTTCTAGAAGTTTCAGTATTCTTATTTTAAGTTTTTATTATCTAGTATCTTTTCCATATATGCTTTCTTAGATTAAAATAATAGTATATTTTCACTTCTCCTTTAGGTTTAAATTTTTAATTATTTTCTTCTTCGATTATCATTGGGTCATTTCCTTATTCTTGTAGATGCATTTAACGCTACGATTTTCGCTGATTTTCTTCTATTTTTTCTATTTTGTTGATTAGCTCTAGTCTTGTGAAATATTTTAAAATGAGTTAAGATCTCTTTCTTAGGCCATGAGTATCGATTCTATTTCCTCTGCAATTTCAAGTTTTTCCATTAACTTATTATTGTCTTTCTTCAATTTTTTTACCTCTTCCTGGAGGTCCAGCACCACTTTAATCAGCTAATCTTAGCTTATTTACTACTACGTAGTGAGATTCGAGACTTTCGAGAGCATTATATTTTTAGCCTATTTTCTAGGCATTTCCTCAGAGGTGGGAGATTCATCCTGATGGATGACCTTGCGCCTTTTTCCTGGTTCTAGACTATCTAGGTTATCATTAAATCCAGTTTTTTAGAGATGAGAAACATCCTGATTTGAATCCTGACATCTTTTTTATTCCTTTATTAAACATTAATTATAAAACTAAGCTTATATATTTATTTTTTCTTTTTAAGTATTTAAAAGCTTTCTAATTAACATTTTTCATTTATTCATATTTTTTAATAGTTACCAAGTATATTAAAAACTAATTTCAATAAAATAAAAGTATCTCTTTGTAAAGCATAATTAAATTCTTTTAGCAAGTTTTGTTCGCTCAAAATGATAAATCTGAATAAAAAATTAATAATGAAATCTAAACATAATGAGATGTCAGGATTCAAATCAGGATGTTTCTCGTCTCTAAAAAACTGGATTTAATGATAACCTAGATAGTCTAGAACCAGGAAAAAGGCGCAAGGTCATCCATCAGGATGAATCTCCCACCTCTGAGGAAATGCCTAGAAAATAGGCTAAAAATATAATGCTCTCGAAAGTCTCGAATCTCACTACGTAGTAGTAAATAAGCTAGGATTAGCTGATTAAAGTGGTGCTGGACCTCCAGGAAGAGGTAAAAAAAATTGAAGAAAGACAATAATAAGTTAATGGAAAAACTTGAAATTGCAGAGGAAATAGAATCGATACTCATGGCCTAAGAAAGAGATCTTAACTCATTTTAAAATATTTCACAAGACTAGAGCTAATCAACAAAATAGAAAAAATAGAAGAAAATCAGCGAAAATCGTAGCGTTAAATGCATCTACAAGAATAAGGAAATGACCCAATGATAATCGAAGAAGAAAATAATTAAAAATTTAAACCTAAAGGAGAAGTGAAAATATACTATTATTTTAATCTAAGAAAGCATATATGGAAAAGATACTAGATAATAAAAACTTAAAATAAGAATACTGAAACTTCTAGAAGAAACTGGAAACAAAAAGAAAAGACAACATAAACTAAAAATAGAAAGAAAAAAGAGAAAGATTATATTGCTAAAAACTTGGGAAAATTAACAAAAAAAAGAAATCTAGCCTCTAGGTAAAAGAAGAATTCAAGGAAAACATGCATGGCAAGGATAAGAGTTGTAGAGATTTTCATACTTTTATATTTAATCTCTAGTAGAGGTAGGCGGGAAAGAGGTTGAAATACCTCCAAGAATACCAAACATTTAATTTTTGATTTTAATAGCTAAAATTAGTTTAAAGAGAGGAAAATTTGGATGGAAAAGATAATTTTATTATTTATTTTATTTTTTTGACTCTATATAAGCAAAAATATTAGTATAAATATTTTTATATAATAGAAGATTTTAACTTAACTTAACTTAACTTAACTTAACTTAACTTAACTTAACTTAACTTAACTTAACTTAACTTATTCATTAATAAAATGTTAAAGTTGCTAAATTTATTTTTCAAAAGTATTGACGATTTTCCCAGTCAAAAAACTAATCTATACCTGGTCTTATTTTTTAAGAACATGCACTATTTTTTCCTATTATTTTAGGTTATTTTTCAGGTTTGATTTCTTAATCTTTATTAATCATTAAGAATTTTTATTGGAATTTTATTTCATTTAACTCTTCGAGATGAGATTAAATTCTTTTGTAATGACTTAAGATTTAACTTTATTGATTTGAATCTTTTCTTCTATAAATTTTATAAATTGGAGCTTTTTATTCTTAAAGCTTATTTTAATAATTTTAGCTTTCCTTTTTTTATTCGAAGAATGTCTCTAAATCTTATGATATGTTGCGTTATTGTAAATTTAATTAGTCGCTTTTTATTATGTCGTATAAACAAATACACTCTTCACAGTTATTTCTTCACTTTCCAAACAAAATATCTGAGTTGCTACTTATTCAATATCCTATCATAAGCTATCCATTTTAAAATCAGCCTTCACATTTCTTTATGAAGTTTTCACTCTTATAAATTCATAGTTCTCCATACCCATTCAGCTAATTCAACCTAAAGCTTCCTATATAAATATTTTTTTAATTATCAATCATCAACCCGTAACCTTCTATTTAGCCGAAAGCGAAATTGCCTTGATAATAATATTCTTTTGTTAGCAATTTTCCATTTCCATGAGGTAAACCACTATCTAAATCTACTTATCCTACATACTATTAACCTAACATAGTTTTTTAAACTTTTTATATCCAGTAGTTAGATTTTAGCTTGTTTGTATGAATTTAAAAATGAGATATCTTCATTAAAATTTCTAAGAGTTCGTAATTTAAATCTAGATCTGGAATAACTTAATCTGTATTAAATTCTGATACTTCTTGAAGCTTAATTTTAATATAGCTATTTGGTAGTCCTTCATATTTTAAAGTGTCAAATGTTTCTTAATTAAATTATTGTTCTGCTTTTATAATTTTTTGAGATGACAAACTTAAAGATTAAGATGAAATGAGAAATAGATTATCATTTGATTCACTTTCACTATTAACTATATTAATTTTCTCGGCTTTTATATATTCAGGATAAATCACTAAATTCTAGAACTTTTTTCAATCTTCTACAAAAATGCTATACAACTCATCAAAATCAGGTCTATCATTTTCATTTATTTAGAGCATAAATTATAGAACTATTCTGAAATGAACATTTTCTATATTCTAAAGTGTTTATTATAACTAAGATGCACTAAACTCATTAAGTGCTTTGATAAAATCGAAAGTAATCATTTAGTAGAAAACTGCTCCTAAGCTTCATACATCAGATTTAAATGAATTTGTAATTAACATTTATTAATTGTTTTCAATTTTTCAATTGTAAAGAACTTAAGGAGACATAAACATAGGAGTTCCACAGTATTATCCTTTCATTTCCTCTTAGAAAATAATTGAGATATCGAAATCTATTATCTTCAGGTTGTTATTTTCATCTAAAACTATATTATCAGTTTTAATATCTTGATTTGCAATTCCATGCATTTAAAGTTATTTATAACCTTCTATAAGGTTTAAGAAATGGTTCTCAAGTTCTTCATCGGTATAAGGCTATTAGGATTTCTATCTTTTTTCTAACTCCTACTTTAATGATCCTTAATCGTAAAATTTCTATAAAATATCTATTTAATAAAGAGATTTTTATTTATCTTCAAAATTAGGAATTAACAGCTTTATTACGTCTAAAATTTCTGCTACTTGCTCTATTTTCAATACCTTTAATTTAGGTAATAAGAAAGCTTCAGCACTTTTTAGATACCTTTCATCATTTGTTTGTAATTATTTGATAAGAATCTTTTTATCAAATTTGATATCTCTAGCTATATAAATAGTATCTTTCAAAAAGAATTATTTCTAATCAATAGTTTCTCTGTATTTCTATTTTTTAAGCGTTTTCTCAATGTAATACTTATTCCAAAATTACTTTTTATACTACTATATGTTTTTAAGTATAACTTAGGGAATCTAGTTTCTCTAATCTTGGTATCCTTAGATCAGTGTTGGAATTAACTTTTTTTAATCCTTTTTTAATTAATCTTATAAAACCCATCCCTATCCCTATCCCCATCCCCATCCCTATCCCCATCCCCATCCCCGTCCTTTTACAAATTTGGCTAATTGTTTTTTAATCATACTATACATTTATGAATCATCAACACTAAGTTCTTAAATATTTTCCAACTGATAAAAATCTTGATCTTAATCACTACTTTGCTATTAAAAAAATTCTATTTTAGAGTTATTTATATTTTCTATTAAGGTTTGACTTTAAAATAATAATTAGAATTTCTCAGCTTCTATCATTTGCAGACATTAAGGACATTAGATAGCAGTTTTATTTTATAAATTTCCTTTTAATTATCTTATGATTATTTTGATTCAGCAATTTATGCATATAATGCAATTACAAAAAACAAACTTTAGATTCATTATTTATGCTTATACACATATCAAGCATCTTTGGTCGGATTCTGTTGAAAAGCCAAATTTAGGTCTAGATATACAATTTAACCGAGGCAACTAATAATTTCACATTAAGCATACGGTCTAGTTCACAAAAATTTAGAATAAATTGAATATCTCGAACTATAAGTCACACTATAACTAAATATTTAATTGAAATTTTATTTAATTGTTTCCTGGTACTTCACTTATTTAGTAATAAGCTAATTCTTGTATTTATTATAATTCTTTTTAAGCTTTATGCATTTTTTCTATATCTTGTTAAGAATCACTTATACAATCTATCGCTGTTCCCTTTATCCATTCCATTTTATTTATAAGACAATAAATAAGTTATCATAATTACTTCATTTCTTATTAAATTTATTATGCTTCTTTAATCAGATTGTTTTACTCTTATCCAATGTTCATTTCAATTAGCTTTACATTTTCTATTTAAAGTTACGCAATTTATTATCATAAATTTACTATCTCCTACTAAGTTTATTGCATTTTTTGTACTAATTATAGATCCTTCTAGCATATAAAAAAAGTTTATAGTATATTAAATTATAATATTCTTATTTCTTAATTAACTAAATATATCTTTTCTACTATATCTATTGATAGTTATTTTATTTCTTAGTTCATTTATTAAAGTTCCAACTCTTTTAATTTAGATTGATTTAGTTATTATAAATACTCTTACTTCCATTAAATTAGTTTACTTAGATACGATAAATCTTATTTAAGATTATTTTCATTTTTCAGCATTTCTGAAATTTTATAATTTTTTAATTAACTTTCTCTTCAGCTTAAATGTGAGCTCATTTATTCAATTTACCATTTAGCATATAGTCTCAAACTTGTTATTTTTGCTTAATAATTCTCTTTTTAGAATCTAAAATAGTTATGTTGCTATTCCATTTTCATCTATTACGATTATAAAATTTCTTTTGACTGGAAGCTTGCTTTTTCAAATATCTATTGCATTTCTTAATAAATTTGCTTTACTTAAGGTTAGAAATTCAAATCATTTTACTTGATATTTTTTTATTTACTTTCGCTTTTATTTTTATATAATTAATCCTTTTCTTCCTCACTAGTAACATGGTTATAGAACTCAAAATTTTTTTAATTCTTGCAATTTTTCGATTAAGGAATAGATTATGCTTTAAATATGTCATTTTCAAAATTTCATCTTTACATTTAATGAAAGTTTTGCTAGTGAAAATTCTTTTAAGGAAAGATATTTTCTTTAAAAATTTTTTGAAAATAAACATCACGCTCTTGCTTTGTAATATTTTACCATTCTTCCTAAGAAAAATTCCTTTCCTCCTTTTAGTTAGACCACCAGCTCTAGTACCTTTCATACTAATCTTCTAAAATGCATTAATAGCATATTGGTTTCTACCAATGCTGAGGTAAGCGAAATTTTTCAGGGTTTGATTCATTTAAGTTGTAAAGGAATAAGTTTTATAGTTGCATGATTGATATTTTATAAAATAAATGTAATTTAAATTAAATTAGTTAGTTATTAGTATATCATATTTAACTTTTATACATACAGATATAAAAGATAGCTATATCAACAATTGTATTAGAATATTTAATAAACCTAACTATTTAACATTTTATACTACTATAAGCTTATTATTATTTTTAACAAATATCCTATATTAATAATTAAAATAATTTATAAATAAACTTAAGATATTACTATTTTTAATCTATATTAAAGCCATTCAAAAAAATATAAAACATACAAAAAGTAATAAAATAATAAAATCTAACTATTAAACACTAAAAAACTAGTTTTTAGAAGAAAAATATGAAAATAATTAAAAAAATATTTGACATAAATAAATAAAAATGATTATAGAGCGCGTAGCACCTCATTGGCGCGCTGCTCTTTCAATATTAATATTTAATATTAAGAAAATGTTCTTATATTTCTTGTTAAAATTCTAGAGGTCCAATGAGTCATGTCAGCTTCTCCAAATGGGGAATCTTCTTATTAAAAATTATTCTTTAATCTTGAGTCAAATGCTTCAGTCTTCTTGAATAAGGTACAAATAAGAATTAGTTATTAAGTAGGTAATTAGAAGGCCCGTCAGTCAAACTTTCATACTCCTAGAGAACCCTTGGGGTAAGTTAGGCATGTCTCAACGGAGCTTATTCACCCTTCCCTGTGGTGGCATCTAGTGCAAGATTACTCACAATGTAGTATACACTGCACCAGATTACCTATTAGTTTGGCTGACGCGGCCGACATCCACTTTATATTATATAATAAAACTTTAAAAAAAATTTATAAATATAATTAAAATAAATAATTAATATACGTATAGCTAACTATAAAATAAATTAAATTAGATAAATAAAAAGATAATTAAAATTAAATAATTAAAATAATTATTAAAAGATTTAAGTATTTACAAATAAATAAAATTTTTAATTTACACTCTCTAATAAATCTGATCTTTATATTCTCTCAAAAGTTATTTTTATAAATTTTTGCTTCAAATAAACACAAATTAATTTAAAATATATAAATATTAAAAGGAAATAAATTTAAAGACTTAAGGCACGTTAAACTTTGCCCCTAAAATAGCTTTAAGAATCAATTAGGAAAAATTTAATAATTTAAGAAATGTATTATTTGTATTAACTAGATAATTGATCTAAAATACTAAAATTTAAAACTATTTAACTAATAAGATCATTAAATATTTTTATCTATATATTTATAAATAAAAATAATAAATTTTATTTTTCTATTACATTAAATCTTTAATATTTTAGATAAAATCACAAGAAATTTAAATGATGCTATAATCTAAATCTAAATATAAATAAAATATCTTAGAGTCAAATAATATTTTATTATATATATATAGTTGTTCGAAGGTGAGCAACAAGGTCATCTTCATCAGAGGTTGGGGAAGTTAAGTACCCATAATCGACTTTATGTCTTCCTCTGCTTTGGTTTGGCCTCGAGACATAAGATTCTTAGACCTTCGGCACTGGCTTATTTTAGTTTTTAATTCTGGAACGAAAAAGAAATAATATTGCGAGCTTCATCAGAGGTGGGGAATTTAAGTACCCATAATTGACACATGTCGTCCTCTGCTTTGGTGATGCAATGAGACACAATCCTGCCATGTCCCTTGGACCTCCAGCAAGTATTAAAGATTACGAGTATTCTTAAATTATATCAGTATTGAACAAGGTTTATCAGTATCTGATAATTTTATCAGTAACAAACATTCTTGTCAGTATGGAACATTTTTTTTAAAGAGCTGCGCTCCAATGAGAGTGCTACACGCTCTATAATCAAATTTATTTATTTATTTATATGAGTGATAATTTAAATATTATATTATAGATAATTTAATATATCTTATGTAAAAAATAATTATTTAAATATAGAAATAATTTTAGATTATATAATTATTAATAAAATAATTGTAATTTTATTTTATCTTTAGCTGATGTGTTAGAGCTAAATAAATTAAATTCTTTAAAATAATCTTTTCTGTTATATCATAAATTATAAATAAATTTAAAAAATTTGGTAAAAGTTAAAAAAAATAGATTTTGAGCTTTCTTAAGTATTTGATAGTTGTTTTTATATTAAAATCAAATTAAAAAAATTATATTATAAAAGGGATAAAATTTATTCTTTTATATTTGATAAACACTTGAAAAGAAAAAGAAATTAAATATAAGAAGCATTGTGATTTTAATTTAATAAATCTAAACAAATTTAAATAAATATTGTTAATATAAAACCAGAAATAAAATAACCTAAAAATGATTAAGATCAGAATTGAAGAAGTTTGTTCATCTCAAGAGCGAGATATAGTTGAAAGTTATTGAAGTTTAAAAAATAGGATATAAACTAAAAAATATTTATTATTATTCATATAATTTAAAAAAAATAAAGCAATATAAAAATATCTGGAATAGCAACGTAAAAGTATTAAGCAAATGGAACTTCTTAATTGCAACATCTTCAAATTCAAGACAATTGTTTTAAGCAAAAAAATAAATCAAAAATTCTAAAAATTAAAAATATTTTTTCCTGGATAAAACAAACTTTTTATTTTTTTCATAATAAACTCAAAAAGATTATAAAAATAACACTAAAATTATTTTAAATTTAAGAAAAATATTTAATGTTTAAATTGATGGATTTTCATTCATTATTTGTAAGACATCATTCTCAGCATTCAAATCATATTCAGAAAGACAGTAAGTTTCTGCTCCTATTACTGATGTCGAATAGTTGTATATTTTATTTTTAATCATTATAGGCTAAAAATTTGGATAATTTTTTTTCTCTGGAAAGTCTGGACCGTGAATTGATTTTTTTTGAAATCGTAAAATACAGTTCCTTTTAAAGATGAATTCTCATTAAAATATAATTGAATCATATTCATCAGAAATAAACTTTAAGTTACATGAGACTCTGGTAAAGCATATTTCTAAGTTTAATCATTCATCTTTTAAACATATATATTGAAATATATTCTTGCCTGGCGTTCCTGTGAATTCTCCGATACTATAGAAATTTTCTTTTAAAAATTAAATCCATTTCTTGCAGCTCCACTAGGGCATTTCTTAGAACTTTAGATTTATATTCTTTGATATCATATAACTTGAAATAGCAGATTTAGGTGAAATGCTACTTCAAGAACTTAAAACATATAATTGTATTGCCTTTTAGTCTTATTTTAATTTTTTCCTTTCTTCATAATTAGAATTTAATTTACGCTAATATTTTTACTTTTTCTGTGAGAATAAACAAAATAATTTTTAGATACTGCAAAGTTAATAGCACTAAGCTGAAATATAAAATAATCTAACTGCTCAATATTTTATTTTTTATTTCTTCAGTTTTAATCTGTTTCTTCTTGTATCATACGTTCATCACTTAGAATTAGAATAATGATTATAAATTTATTTATTTTTATATAACTTAAATTTGGTAGTATTTCGTACTTTAGGATAAAAATAGGAATTTTTCCATAAACAGCAGATTTCAATCTTAAAATTTTTTATAAGAAAATGAATTGAGTAAAATAGCTTCCTTTACTTTTCATAAAGATAAATATAAGAAAATAAATAAAATTGAACTTAGCAATATTTTATAAAAGAATAATATAATTAAAACCTTTAATTAAATATAAAATATACAAAGAGATTTTAATTTATATTTTAATATTTTTAATTAAAAAATATAAATTTTCTATTCTTTAGTTTATATCTTATTTTATATTCTTAAATAAGCTTTTATTTATTAAATAACGAATAATTATGTAAGGCTTAATATAAAAAATATATTAATTGATAGATTTTAGTTAAATTATTTTCTTAATTTAGAAATTACATTTTTTATTATATTTAAAATTTTAGAGCTACGAATAAAAATATCTACTTAATAAATTTTATTTCAATACAAACTTCAAAAATTTTAAAATATTTAGTAGCTAATTCTAGATTTAATTAAAGGTCTTTAAATGCTACTAAAATTTAAGCTAATAGTGGGACTTAAAATTTTTTGGAATGAATTAAAAATATTTGTTAATTTAAGTGCTTATTAGCAATTTTTATTTTATTAAAATAGTCTAAGAAATAATTAAAGCATAAAACATTTAAAAAATCAAAAATAATATTGAGTTTGATAAGTATAAGAATAATTAATTTGATAATATCAAAGCTATTTAAAATAATGCTTACAATATATTTTTAAATTCCTTTTAATTTTAGTTTAACTTTTTAAATTAGCTTCTAAATAAAGAAATTGAACTTTAATAAAAAATTATATAAATATCGTACAATAAAGTAATAATTTAAATTATACCAGATAAATTTAAAAAAATTAATAAGAAAATATTAAAATTTTCTCTTAATATATTTTTTAGTTAAAACTCAAATATAATTTTATATTTATAACAATTTATTTTAAGTTTTTTTAAACTTAAAAGTAATTCGATTTAAATCAATTTTATATATTTTAGACATGAAACATTTTTATTTTTTTATTATGAAAAAATTATAAAATGGCTTCTAAGAAGTAACAGAACTTTGAACAAAACATTTAAACAGGAAAATTCGCTAATAAGTAAAAAAGTAAAAAAGCGAAATAATTATAATGAGTGAAAGTGAGAAATATGATTGATATGACGAACATTAGCCACTTGGAAATCCAGAATTAAAAAAACTTCAGACACAAACTCAAATAGAAATATTATCTAAGTCATTAAAAGAGTTTATGTTTAAAAATAGATACCTCACTGATAAAGTAGAAAAATTAGAAAAACTAATAACGTCTTTACTTGAGAAACAATATTAATCATCATAAGAAATAGAAGACAAACTGGAACAAAGAATTATTTAAATTTAATAATAAATTCAGGTAACGCCATTTTCGTTTTAACAGAATTAATCAGATCCTATGGAAATAGAAAATGAAGCCTCAAATTAAAATAAACAGTAAACGCTTATTTAAAATAAGTAGTAAATTTAAATTAAATAAGTGTTACAGGAATAATAGTTTAAAGAAGAATAAAATGCTACGTGTGCAATAAATAACACCAATGAAAATACTGCTACTAACTAAGCGAAATTTACAGAAAGAATAAATAAGATATTTTTAGAAAACTATTTAGGATATATCCAACGTAAAGCGGAAAAATTTATAGAAAAAAATTCTTTAATTCAAATCTTAATCCTTGAGAAATAATTAGGAACGCTACATGCAAGATGAAAACTATTCCGAATATTAAAGGATGGTGCGCTAATGAAGTGCTACACCGCCTAACTAAGCCTAATAGAAATTCAAGACAAATTAATGGAGACAAGCTGATAGAATAGGTCAGATGGCTGACTACTAAGGCTTTAACAAAGCTTTTTAACTTTAATTTTAACTTTAACTTTTTTATAAATTATTTTATTTTAATTATCTTTTTATTTATCTAATTTAATTTATTTTATAGTTAGTTATACATATATTAATTATTTATTTTAATTATATATTTATAAATCTTTTTAAAGTTTTATTATGTCAAATATTCTTTTAATTATTTTCATATTTTTCTTCTAAAAACTAGTTTTTTAGTGTTTAATAGTTAGATTTTATTATTTTATTACTTTTTGTATGTTTTATATTTTTTTGAATGGCTTTAATATAGATTAAAAATAGTAATATCTTAAGTTTATTTATAAATTATTTTAATTATTAATATAGGATATTTGTTAAAAATAATAATAAGCTTATAGTAGTATAAAATGTTAAATAGTTAGGTTTATTAAATATTCTAATACAATTGTTGATATAGCTATCTTTTATATCTGTATGTATAAAAGTTAAATATGATATACTAATAACTAACTAATTTAATTTAAATTACATTTATTTTATAAAATATCAATCATGCAACTATAAAACTTATTCCTTTACAACTTAAATGAATCAAACCCTGAAAAATTTCACTTACCTCAGCATTGGTAGAAACCAATATGCTATTAATGCATTTTAGAAGATTAGTATGAAAGGTACTAGAGCTGGTGGTCTAACTAAAAGGAGGAAAGGAATTTTTCTTAGGAAGAATGGTAAAATATTACAAAGCAAGAGCGTGATGTTTATTTTCAAAAAATTGTTAAAGAAAATATCTTTCCTTAAAAGAATTTTCACTAGCAAAACTTTCATTAAATGTAAAGATGAAATTTTGAAAATGACATATTTAAAGCATAATCTATTCCTTAATCGAAAAATTGCAAGAATTAAAAAAATTTTGAGTTCTATAACCATGTTACTAGTGAGGAAGAAAAGGATTAATTATATAAAAATAAAAGCGAAAGTAAATAAAAAAATATCAAGTAAAATGATTTGAATTTCTAACCTTAAGTAAAGCAAATTTATTAAGAAATGCAATAGACATTTGAAAAAGCAAGCTTCCAGTCAAAAGAAATTTTATAATCGTAATAGATGAAAATGGAATAGCAACATAACTATTTTAGATTCTAAAAAGAGAATCATTAATCAAAACTAACAAGTTTGAGACTTTATGCTGAATGGTAAATTGAATAAATGAGCTCACATTTAAACTGAAGAGAAAGTAAATTAAATAATTATAAAATTTCAGAAATGCTGAAAAATGAAAATAATCTTAAATAAGAATTATCGTATCTAAGTAAACTAATTTAATGGAAGTAAGAGTATTTATAATAACTAAATCAATCTAAATTAAAAGAGTTGGAACTTTAATAAATGAACTAAGAAATAAAATAACTATCAATAGATATAGTAGAAAAGATATATTTAGTTAATTAAGAAATAAGAATATTATAATTTAATATACTATAAACTTTTTTTATATGCTAGAAGGATCTATAATTAGTACAAGAAATGCAATAAACTTAGTAGGAGATAGTAAATTTATGATAATAAATTGCGTAACTTTAAATAGAAAATGTAAAGCTAATTGAAATGAACATTGGATAAGAGTAAAACAATCTGATTAAAGAAGCATAATAAATTTAATAAGAAATGAAGTAATTATGATAACTTATTTATTGTCTTATAAATAAAATGGAATGGATAAAGGGAACAGCGATAGATTGTATAAGTGATTCTTAACAAGATATAGAAAAAATGCATAAAGCTTAAAAAGAATTATAATAAATACAAGAATTAGCTTATTACTAAATAAGTGAAGTACCAGGAAACAATTAAATAAAATTTCAATTAAATATTTAGTTATAGTGTGACTTATAGTTCGAGATATTCAATTTATTCTAAATTTTTGTGAACTAGACAGTATGCTTAATGTGAAATTATTAGTTGCCTCGGTTAAATTGTATATCTCAACCATGTTAATTATAGATAAATTTCAACTAAAGATGCTTGATATGTGAATAAGCATAAATAATGAATCTAAAGTTTGTTTTTTGTAATTGCATTATATGCATAAATTGCTGAATCAAAATAATCATAAAATAATTAAAAGGAAATTTATAAAATAAAAATGCTATCTAATGTCCTTAATGTCTGCAAATGATAGAAGCTGGGAAATTCTAATTATTATTTTAAAGTCAAACCTTAATAGAAAATATTAATAACTCTAAAATAGAATTTTTTTAATAGCAAAGTAGTGATTAAGATCAAGATTTTTATCAGTTGGAAAATATTTAAGAACTTAGTGTTGATGATTCATAAATGTATAGTATGATTAAAAAACAATTAGCCAAATTTGTAAAAGGAAGGGGATGGGGATGGGGATAAGGATAGGGATGGGTTTTATAAGACTACTTAAAAAAGGATTAAAAAATGTTAATTCCAACACTGATCTAAGGATACCAAGATTAGAGAAAAAAAATTCCCTAGGTGATACTTAAAAACATATAGTAGTATAAAAAGTAATTTTGGAATAAGTATTACATTGAGAAAACGCTTAAAAAATAGAAATACAGAGAAACTATTGATTAGAAATAATTCTTTTTGAAAGATACTATTTATATAGCTAGAGATATCAAATTTGATAAAAAGATTCTTATCAAATAATTACAAACAAATGATGAAAGGTATCTAAAAAGTGCTGAAGCTTTCTTATTACCTAAATTAAAGGTATTGAAAATAGAGCAAGTAGCAGAAATTTTAGACGTAATAAAGCTGTTAATTCCTAATTTTGAAGATAAATAAAAATCTCTTTATTAAATAGATATTTTATAGAAATTTTACGATTAAGGATCGTTAAAGTAGGAGTTAGAAAAAAGATAGGAATCCTAATAGCCTTATACCGATGAAGAACTTGAGAACCATTTCTTAAACCTTATAGAAGGTTATAAATAACTTTAAATGCATGGAATTGCAAACCAAGATATTAAAACTGATAACATAGTATTAGATGAAAATAACAACCTGAAGATAATAGATTTCGATATCTCAATTATTTTCTAAGAGGAAATGAAAGGATAATACTGTGGAACTCCTATGTTTATGTCTCCTTAAGTTCTTTACAATTGAAAAATTGAAAACAATTAATAAATGTTAATTACAAATTCATTTAAATCTGATGTATGAAGCTTAGGAGTAGTTTTCTACTAAATGATTACTTTCGATTTTATCAAAGCACTTAATGAGTTTAGTGCATCTTAACTATAATAAACACTTTAGAATATAGAAAATGTTCATTTCAGAATAGTTCTATAATTTATGCTCTAAATAAATGAAAATGATAGACCTGATTTTGATGAGTTGTATAGCATTTTTGTAGAAGATTGAAAAAAGTTCTAGAATTTAGTGATTTATCCTGAATATATAAAAGCTGAGAAAATTAATATAGCTAATAGTGAAAGTGAATCAAATGATAATCTATTTCTCATTTCATCTTAATCTTTAAGTTTGTCATCTCAAAAAATTATAAAAGCAGAACAATAATTTAATTAAGAAACATTTGACACTTTAAAATATGAAGGACTGCCAAATAGCTATATTAAAATTAAGCTTCAAGAAGTATCAGAATTTAATACAGATTAAGTTATTCCAGATCTAGATTTAAATTACGAACTCTTAGAAATTTTAATGAAGATATCTCATTTTTCAATTTGTACAGACAAACTAAAATCTAGTTATTGGATATAAAAAGTTTAAAAAACTATATTAGGTTAATAGTATGTAGGATAAGTAGATTTAGATAGTGGTTTACCTCATGGAAATGGAAAATTGCTAACAAAAGAATATTATTATCAAGGAAATTTCGCTTTCGGCTAAATAGAAGGTTACGGGTTGATGATTGATAATTAAAAAAATATTTATATAGGAAGCTTTAGGTTGAATTAGCCGAATGGATATGGAGAACTATGAATTTATAAGAGTGAAAACTTCTTAAAGAAATGTGAAGGCTGATTTTAAAATGGATAGCTTATGATAGGATATTGAATAAGTAGCAACTCAGATATTTTGTTCGGAAAGTGAAGAAATAACTGTGAAGAGTGTATTTGTTTATACGACATAATAAAAAGCGACTAATTAAATTTACAATAACGCAACATATCATAAGATTTAGAGACATTCTTCGAATAAAAAAAGGAAAGCTAAAATTATTAAAATAAGCTTTAAGAATAAAAAGCTCCAATTTATAAAATTTATAGAAGAAAAGATTCAAATTAATAAAGTTAAATCTTAAGTCATTACAAAAGAATTTAATCTCATCTCGAAGAGTTAAATGAAATAAAATTCCAATAAAAATTCTTAATGATTAATAAAGATTAAGAAATCAAACCTGAAAAATAACCTAAAATAATAGGAAAAAATAGTGCATGTTCTTAAAAAATAAGACCAGGTATAGATTAGTTTTTTGACTGGGAAAATCGTCAATACTTTTGAAAAATAAATTTAGCAACTTTAACATTTTATTAATGAATAAGTTAAGTTAAGTTAAGTTAAAATCTTCTATTATATAAAAATATTTATACTAATATTTTTGCTTATATAGAGTCAAAAAAATAAAATAAATAATAAAATTATCTTTTCCATCCAAATTTTCCTCTCTTTAAACTAATTTTAGCTATTAAAATCAAAAATTAAATTTTTGGTGTTCTTGGAGGTATTTCAACCTCTTTCCCGCCTACCTCTACTAGAGATTAAATATAAAAGTATGAAAATCTCTACAACTCTTATCCTTGCCATGCATGTTTTCCTTGAATTCTTCTTTTACCTAGAGGCTAGATTTCTTTTTTTTGTTAATTTTCCCAAGTTTTTAGCAATATAATCTTTCTCTTTCTATTTTTAGTTTATGTTGTCTTTTCTTTTTGTTTCCAGTTTCTTCTAGAAGTTTCAGTATTCTTATTTTAAGTTTTTATTATCTAGCATCTTTTCCATATATGCTTTCGTAGATTAAGATAATAGTATATTTTCACTTCTCCTTTAGGTTTAAATTTTTAATTATTTTCTTCTTCGATTATCATTGGGTCATTTCCTTATTCTTGTAGATGCATTTAACGCTACGATTTTCGCTGATTTTCTTCTATTTTTTCTATTTTGTTGATTAGCTCTAGTCTTGTGAAATATTTTAAAATGAGTTAAGATCTCTTTCTTAGGCCATGAGTATCGATTCTATTTCCTCTGCAATTTCAAGTTTTTCCATTAACTTATTATTGTCTTTCTTCAATTTTTTTTACCTCTTCCTGGAGGTCCAGCACCACTTTAATCAGCTAATCCTAGCTTATTTACTACTACGTAGTGAGATTCGAGACTTTCGAGAGCATTATATTTTTAGCCTATTTTCTAGGCATTTCCTCAGAGGTGGGAGATTCATCCTGATGGATGACCTTGCGCCTTTTTCCTGGTTCTAGACTATCTAGGTTATCATTAAATCCAGTTTTTTAGAGACGAGAAACGTCCTGATTTGAATCCTGACATCTCATTATGTTTAGATTTAATTATTAATTTTTTATTCAGATTTATCATTTTGAGCGAATAAAACTTGCTAAAAGAATTTAATTATGCTTTACAAAGAAATACTTTTATTTTATTGAAATTAGTTTTTAATATATTTGGTAACTATTAAAAAATATGAATAAATGAATAAATGAAAAATGTTAATTAGAAAGCTTTTAAATACTTAAAAAGAAAAAATAAATATATAAGCTTAGTTTTATAATTAATGTTTAATAAAGGAATAAAAAAGATGTCAGGATTCAAATCAGGACGTTTCTCGTCTCTAAAAAACTGGATTTAATGATAACCTAGATAGTCTAGAACCAGGAAAAAGGCGCAAGGTCATCTATCAGGATGAATCTCCCACCTCTGAGGAAATCCCTAGAAAATAGGCTAAAAATATAATGCTCTCGAAAGTCTCGAATCTCACTACGTAGTAGTAAATAAGCTAGGATTAGCTGATTAAAGTGGTGCAGGACCTCCAGGAAGAGGTAAAAAAATTGAAGAAAGACAATAATAAGTTAATGGAAAAACTTGAAATTGCAGAGGAAATAGAATCGATACTCATGGCCTAAGAAAGAGATCTTAACTCATTTTAAAATATTTCACAAGACTAGAGCTAATCAACAAAATAGAAAAAATAGAAGAAAATCAGCGAAAATCGTAGCGTTAAATGCATCTACAAGAATAAGGAAATGACCCAATGATAATCGAAGAAGAAAATAATTAAAAATTTAAACCTAAAGGAGAAGTGAAAATATACTATTATCTTAATCTACGAAAGCATATATGGAAAAGATGCTAGATAATAAAAACTTAAAATAAGAATACTGAAACTTCTAGAAGAAACTGGAAACCAAAAGAAAAGACAACATAAACTAAAAAGAGAAAGAAAAAAGAGAAAGATTATATTGCTAAAAACTTGGGAAAATTAACAAAAAAAAGAAATCTAGCCTCTAGGTAAAAGAAGAATTCAAGGAAAACATGCATGGCAAGGACAAGAATTGTAGAGATTTCATACTTTTATATTTAATCTCTAGTAGAGGTAGGCGGGAAAGAGGTTGAAATACCTCCAAGAACACCAAACATTTAATTTTGGATTTTAATAGCTAAAATTAGTTTAAAGAGAGGAAAATTTGGATGGAAAAGATAATTTTATTATTTATTTTATTTTTTTGACTCTATATAAGCAAAAATATTAGTATAAATATTTTTATATAATAGAAGATTTTAACTTAACTTAACTTAACTTAACTTAACTTAACTTAACTTAACTTATTCATTAATAAAATGTTAAAGTTGCTAAATTTATTTTTCAAAAGTATTGACGATTTTCCCAGTCAAAAAACTAATCTATACCTGGTCTTATTTTTTAAGAACATGCACTATTTTTTCCTATTATTTTAGGTTATTTTTCAGGTTTGATTTCTTAATCTTTATTAATCATTAAGAATTTTTATTGGAATTTTATTTCATTTAACTCTTCGAGATGAGATTAAATTCTTTTGTAATGACTTAAGATTTAACTTTATTAATTTGAATCTTTTCTTCTATAAATTTTATAAATTGGAGCTTTTTATTCTTAAAGCTTATTTTAATAATTTTAGCTTTCCTTTTTTTATTCGAAGAATGTCTCTAAATCTTATGATATGTTGCGTTATTGTAAATTTAATTAGTCGCTTTTTATTATGTCGTATAAACAAATACACTCTTCACAGTTATTTCTTCACTTTCCGAACAAAATATCTGAGTTGCTACTTATTCAATATCCTATCATAAGCTATCCATTTTAAAATCAGCCTTCACATTTCTTTAAGAAGTTTTCACTCTTATAAATTCATAGTTCTCCATATCCATTCGGCTAATTCAACCTAAAGCTTCCTATATAAATATTTTTTTAATTATCAATCATCAACCCGTAACCTTCTATTTAGCCGAAAGCGAAATTTCCTTGATAATAATATTCTTTTGTTAGCAATTTTCCATTTCCATGAGGTAAACCACTATCTAAATCTACTTATCCTACATACTATTAACCTAATATAGTTTTTTAAACTTTTTATATCCAATAACTAGATTTTAGTTTGTCTGTACAAATTGAAAAATGAGATATCTTCATTAAAATTTCTAAGAGTTCGTAATTTAAATCTAGATCTGGAATAACTTAATCTGTATTAAATTCTGATACTTCTTGAAGCTTAATTTTAATATAGCTATTTGGCAGTCCTTCATATTTTAAAGTGTCAAATGTTTCTTAATTAAATTATTGTTCTGCTTTTATAATTTTTTGAGATGACAAACTTAAAGATTAAGATGAAATGAGAAATAGATTATCATTTGATTCACTTTCACTATTAGCTATATTAATTTTCTCAGCTTTTATATATTCAGGATAAATCACTAAATTCTAGAACTTTTTTCAATCTTCTACAAAAATGCTATACAACTCATCAAAATCAGGTCTATCATTTTCATTTATTTAGAGCATAAATTATAGAACTATTCTGAAATGAACATTTTCTATATTCTAAAGTGTTTATTATAGTTAAGATGCACTAAACTCATTAAGTGCTTTGATAAAATCGAAAGTAATCATTTAGTAGAAAACTACTCCTAAGCTTCATACATCAGATTTAAATGAATTTGTAATTAACATTTATTAATTGTTTTCAATTTTTCAATTGTAAAGAACTTAAGGAGACATAAACATAGGAGTTCCACAGTATTATCCTTTCATTTCCTCTTAGAAAATAATTGAGATATCGAAATCTATTATCTTCAGGTTGTTATTTTCATCTAAAACTATGTTATCAGTTTTAATATCTTGATTTGCAATTCCATGCATTTAAAGTTATTTATAACCTTTTATAAGGTTTAAGAAATGGTTCTCAAGTTCTTCATCAGTATAAGGCTATTAGGATTCCTATCTTTTTTCTAACTCCTACTTTAACGATCCTTAATCGTAAAATTTCTATAAAATATCTATTTAATAAAGAGATTTTTATTTATCTTCAAAATTAGGAATTAACAGCTTTATTACGTCTAAAATTTCTGCTACTTGCTCTATTTTCAATACCTTTAATTTAGGTAATAAGAAAGCTTCAGCACTTTTTAGATACCTTTCATCATTTGTTTGTAATTATTTGATAAGAATCTTTTTATCAAATTTGATATCTCTAGCTATATAAATAGTATCTTTCAAAAAGAATTATTTCTAATCAATAGTTTCTCTGTATTTCTATTTTTTAAGCGTTTTCTCAATGTAATACTTATTCCAAAATTACTTTTTATACTACTATATGTTTTTAAGTATCACCTAGGGAATTTTTTTTCTCTAATCTTGGTATCCTTAGATCAGTGTTGGAATTAACTTTTTTTAATCCTTTTTTAAGTAGTCTTATAAAACCCATCCCCATCCCTATCCTTATCCCCATCCCCATCCCCGTCCTTTTACAAATTTGGCTAATTGTTTTTTAATCATACTATACATTTATGAATCATAGACACTAAGTTCTTAAATATTTTCCAACTGATAAAAATCTTGATCTTAATCACTACTTTGCTATTAAAAAAATTCTATTTTAGAGTTATTTATATTTTCTATTAAGGCTTGACTTTAAAATAATAATTAGAATTTCTTAGCTTCTATCATTTGCAGACATTAAGGACATTAGATAGCATTTTTATTTTATAAATTTCCTTTTAATTATCTTATGATTATTTTGATTCAGCAATTTATGCATATAATGCAATTACAAAAAACAAACTTTAGATTCATTATTTATGCTTATTCACATATCAAGCATCTTTAGTTGAAATTTATCTATAATTAACATGGTTGAGATATACAATTTAACCGAGGCAACTAATAATTTCACATTAAGCATACTGTCTAGTTCACAAAAATTTAGAATAAATTGAATATCTCGAACTATAAGTCACACTATAACTAAATATTTAATTGAAATTTTATTTAATTGTTTCCTGGTACTTCACTTATTTAGTAATAAGCTAATTCTTGTATTTATTATAATTCCTTTTAAGTTTTATGCATTTTTTCTATATCTTGTTAAGAATCACTTATACAATCTATCGCTGTTCCCTTTATCCATTCCATTTTATTTATAAGACAATAAATAAGTTATCATAATTACTTCATTTCTTATTAAATTTATTATGCTTCTTTAATCAGATTGTTTTACTCTTATCCAATGTTCATTTCAATTAGCTTTACATTTTCTATTTAAAGTTACGCAATTTATTATCATAAATTTACTATCTCCTACTAAGTTTATTGCATTTCTTGTACTAATTATAGATCCTTCTAGCATATAAAAAAAGTTTATAGTATATTAAATTATAATATTCTTATTTCTTAATTAACTAAATATATCTTTTCTACTATATCTATTGATAGTTATTTTATTTCTTAGTTCATTTATTAAAGTTCCAACTCTTTTAATTTAGATTGATTTAGTTATTATAAATACTCTTACTTCCATTAAATTAGTTTACTTAGATACGATAATTCTTATTTAAGATTATTTTCATTTTTCAGCATTTCTGAAATTTTATAATTATTTAATTTACTTTCTCTTCAGTTTAAATGTGAGCTCATTTATTCAATTTACCATTCAGCATAAAGTCTCAAACTTGTTAGTTTTGATTAATGATTCTCTTTTTAGAATCTAAAATAGTTATGTTGCTATTCCATTTTCATCTATTACGATTATAAAATTTCTTTTGACTGGAAGCTTGCTTTTTCAAATGTCTATTGCATTTCTTAATAAATTTGCTTTACTTAAGGTTAGAAATTCAAATCATTTTACTTGATATTTTTTTATTTACTTTCGCTTTTATTTTTATATAATTAATCCTTTTCTTCCTCACTAGTAACATGGTTATAGAACTCAAAATTTTTTTAATTCTTGCAATTTTTCGATTAAGGAATAGATTATGCTTTAAATATGTCATTTTCAAAATTTCATCTTTACATTTAATGAAAGTTTTGCTAGTGAAAATTCTTTTAAGGAAAGATATTTTCTTTAACAATTTTTTGAAAATAAACATCACGCTCTTGCTTTATAATATTTTACCATTCTTCCTAAGAAAAATTCCTTTCCTCCTTTTAGTTAGACCACCAGCTCTAGTACCTTTCATACTAATCTTCTAAAATGCATTAATAGCATATTGGTTTCTACCAATGCTGAGGTAAGTGAAATTTTTCAGGGTTTGATTCATTTAAGTTGTAAAGGAATAAGTTTTATAGTTGCATGATTGATATTTTATAAAATAAATGTAATTTAAATTAAATTAGTTAGTTATTAGTATATCATATTTAACTTTTATACATACAGATATAAAAGATAGCTATATCAACAATTGTATTAGAATATTTAATAAACCTAACTATTTAACATTTTATACTACTATAAGCTTATTATTATTTTTAACAAATATCCTATATTAATAATTAAAATAATTTATAAATAAACTTAAGATATTACTATTTTTAATCTATATTAAAGCCATTCAAAAAAATATAAAACATACAAAAAGTAATAAAATAATAAAATCTAACTATTAAACACTAAAAAACTAGTTTTTAGAAGAAAAATATGAAAATAATTAAAAGAATATTTGACATAATAAAACTTTAAAAAGATTTATAAATATATAATTAAAATAAATAATTAATATATGTATAACTAACTATAAAATAAATTAAATTAGATAAATAAAAAGATAATTAAAATAAAATAATTTATAAAAAAGTTAAAGTTAAAATTAAAGTTAAAAAGCTTTGTTAAAGCCTTAGTAGTCAGCCATCTGACCTATTCTATCAGCTTGTCTCCATTAATTTGTCTTGAATTTCTATTAGGCTTAGTTAGGCGGTGTAGCACTTCATTAGCGCACCATCCTTTAATATTCGGAATAGTTTTCATCTTGCATGTAGCGTTCCTAATTATTTCTCAAGGATTAAGATTTGAATTAAAGAATTTTTTTCTATAAATTTTTCCGCTTTACGTTGGATATATCCTAAATAGTTTTCTAAAAATATCTTATTTATTCTTTCTTTAAATTTCGCTTAGTTAGTAGCAGTATTTTCATTGGTGTTATTTATTGCACACGTAGCATTTTATTCTTCTTTAAACTATTATTCCTGTAACACTTATTTAATTTAAATTTACTACTTATTTTAAATAAGCGTTTACTGTTTATTTTAATTTGAGGCTTCATTTTCTATTTCCATAGGATCTGATTAATTCTGTTAAAACGAAAATGGCGTTACCTGAATTTATTATTAAATTTAAATAATTCTTTGTTCCAGTTTGTCTTCTATTTCTTATGATGATTAATATTGTTTCTCAAGTAAAGACGTTATTAGTTTTTCTAATTTTTCTACTTTATCAGTGAGGTATCTATTTTTAAACATAAACTCTTTTAATGACTTAGATAATATTTCTATTTGAGTTTGTGTCTGAAGTTTTTTTAATTCTGGATTTCCAAGTGGCTAATGTTCGTCATATCAATCATATTTCTCACTTTCACTCATTATAATTATTTCGCTTTTTTACTTTTTTACTTATTAGCGAATTTTCCTGTTTAAATGTTTTGTTCAAAGTTCTGTTACTTCTTAGAAGCCATTTTATAATTTTTTCATAATAAAAAAATAAAAATGTTTCATGTCTAAAATATATAAAATTGATTTAAATCGAATTACTTTTAAGTTTAAAAAAACTTAAAATAAATTGTTATAAATATAAAATTATATTTGAGTTTTAACTAAAAAATATATTAAGAGAAAATTTTAATATTTTCTTATTAATTTTTTTAAATTTATCTGGTATAATTTAAATTATTACTTTATTGTACGATATTTATATAATTTTTTATTAAAGTTCAATTTCTTTATTTAGAAGCTAATTTAAAAAGTTAAACTAAAATTAAAAGGAATTTAAAAATATATTGTAAGCATTATTTTAAATAGCTTTGATATTATCAAATTAATTATTCTTATACTTATCAAACTCAATATTATTTTTGATTTTTTAAATGTTTTATGCTTTAATTATTTCTTAGACTATTTTAATAAAATAAAAATTGCTAATAAGCACTTAAATTAACAAATATTTTTAATTCATTCCAAAAAATTTTAAGTCCCACTATTAGCTTAAATTTTAGTAGCATTTAAAGACCTTTAATTAAATCTAGAATTAGCTACTAAATATTTTAAAATTTTTGAAGTTTGTATTGAAATAAAATTTATTAAGTAGATATTTTTATTCGTAGCTCTAAAATTTTAAATATAATAAAAAATGTAATTTCTAAATTAAGAAAATAATTTAACTAAAATCTATCAATTAATATATTTTTTATATTAAGCCTTACATAATTATTCGTTATTTAATAAATAAAAGCTTATTTAAGAATATAAAATAAGATATAAACTAAAGAATAGAAAATTTATATTTTTTAATTAAAAATATTAAAATATAAATTAAAATCTCTTTGTATATTTTATATTTAATTAAAGGTTTTAATTATATTATTCTTTTATAAAATATTGCTAAGTTCAATTTTATTTATTTTCTTATATTTATCTTTATGAAAAGTAAAGGAAGCTATTTTACTCAATTCATTTTCTTATAAAAAATTTTAAGATTGAAATCTGCTGTTTATGGAAAAATTCCTATTTTTATCCTAAAGTACGAAATACTACCAAATTTAAGTTATATAAAAATAAATAAATTTATAATCATTATTCTAATTCTAAGTGATGAACGTATGATACAAGAAGAAACAGATTAAAACTGAAGAAATAAAAAATAAAATATTGAGCAGTTAGATTATTTTATATTTCAGCTTAGTGCTATTAACTTTGCAGTATCTAAAAATTATTTTGTTTATTCTCACAGAAAAAGTAAAAATATTAGCGTAAATTAAATTCTAATTATGAAGAAAGGAAAAAATTAAAATAAGACTAAAAGGCAATACAATTATATGTTTTAAGTTCTTGAAGTAGCATTTCACCTAAATCTGCTATTTCAAGTTATATGATATCAAAGAATATAAATCTAAAGTTCTAAGAAATGCCCTAGTGGAGCTGCAAGAAATGGATTTAATTTTTAAAAGAAAATTTCTATAGTATCGGCGAATTCACAGGAACGCCAGGCAAGAATATATTTTAATATATATGTTTAAAAGATGAATGATTAAACTTAGAAATATGCTTTACCAGAGTCTCATGTAACTTAAAGTTTATTTCTGATGAATATGATTCAATTATATTTTAATGAGAATTCATCTTTAAAAGGAACTGTATTTTACGATTTCAAAAAAAATCAATTCACGGTCCAGACTTTCCAGAGAAAAAAAATTATCCAAATTTTTAGCCTATAATGATTAAAAATAAAATATACAACTATTCGACATCAGTAATAGGAGCAGAAACTTACTGTCTTTCTGAATATGATTTGAATGCTGAGAATTATGTCTTACAAATAATGAATGAAAATCCATCAATTTAAACATTAAATATTTTTCTTAAATTTAAAATAATTTTAGTGTTATTTTTATAATCTTTTTGAGTTTATTATGAAAAAAATAAAAAGTTTGTTTTATCCAGGAAAAAATATTTTTAATTTTTAGAATTTTTGATTTATTTTTTTGCTTAAAACAATTGTCTTGAATTTGAAGATGTTGCAATTAAGAAGTTCCATTTGCTTAATACTTTTACGTTGCTATTCCAGATATTTTTATATTGCTTTATTTTTTTTAATTATATGAATAATAATAAATATTTTTTAGTTTATATCCTATTTTTTAAACTTCAATAACTTTCAACTATATCTCGCTCTTGAGATGAACAAACTTCTTCAATTCTGATCTTAATCATTTTTAGGTTATTTTATTTCTGGTTTTATATTAACAATATTTATTTAAATTTGTTTAGATTTATTAAATTAAAATCACAATACTTCTTATATTTAATTTCTTTTTCTTTTCAAGTGTTTATCAAATATAAAAGAATAAATTTTATCCCTTTTATAATATAATTTTTTTAATTTGATTTTAATATAAAAACAACTATCAAATACTTAAGAAAGCTCAAAATCTATTTTTTTTTTACTTTTACCAAATTTTTTAAATTTATTTATAATTTATGATATAACAGAAAAGATTATTTTAAAGAATTTAATTTATTTAGCTCTAACACATCAGCTAAAGATAAAATAAAATTACAATTATTTTATTAATAATTATATAATCTAAAATTATTTCTATATTTAAATAATTATTTTTTACATAAGATATATTAAATTATCTATAATATAATATTTAAATTATCACTCATATAAATAAATAAATAAATTTGATTATAGAGCGTGTAGCACTCTCATTGGAGCGCAGCTCTTTAAAAAAAATGTTCCATACTGACAAGAATGTTTGTTACTGATAAAATTATCAGATACTGATAAACCTTGTTCAATACTGATATAATTTAAGAATACTCGTAATCTTTAATACTTGCTGGAGGTCCAAGGGACATGGCAGGATTGTGTCTCATTGCATCACCAAAGCAGAGGACGACATAAAGTCGATTATGGGTACTTAACTTCCCCAACCTCTGATGAAGATGACCTTGTTGCTCACCTTCGAACAACTATATATATATAATAAAATATTATTTGACTCTAAGATATTTTATTTATATTTAGATTTAGATTATAGCATCATTTAAATTTCTTGTGGTTTTATCTAAAATATTAAAGATTTAATGTAATAGAAAAATAAAATTTATTATTTTTATTTATAAATATATAGATAAAAATATTTAATGTCTTATTAGTTAAATAGTTTTAAATTTTAGTATTTTAGATCAATTATCTAGTTAATACAAATAATACATTTCTTAAATTATTAAATTTTTCCTAATTGATTCTTAAAGCTATTTTAGGGGCAAAGTTTAATGTGCCTTAAGTCTTTAAATTTATTTCCTTTTAATATTTATATATTTTAAATTAATTTGTGTTTATTTGAAGCAAAAATTTATAAAAATAACTTTTGAGAGAATATAAAGATCAGATTTATTAGAGAGTGTAAATTAAAAATTTTATTTATTTGTAAATACTTAAATCTTTTAATAATTATTTTAATTATTTAATTTTAATTATCTTTTTATTTATCTAATTTAATTTATTTTATAGTTAGCTATACGTATATTAATTATTTATTTTAATTATATTTATAAATTTTTTTTTAAGTTTTATTATATAATATAAAGTGGATGTCGGCCGCGTCAGCCAAACTAATAGGTAATCTGGTGCAGTGTATACTACATTGTGAGTAATCTTGCACTAGATGCCACCACGGGGAAGGGTGGATAAGCTCCGTTGAGACATGCCTAACTTACCCCAAGGGTTCTCTAGGAGTATGAAAGTTTGACTGACGGGCCTTCTAATTACCTACTTAATAACTAATTCTTATTTGTACCTTATTCAAGAAGATTGAAGCATTTGACTCAAGATTTAAGAATAATTTTTAATAAGAAAATTCCCTATTTGGAGAAGCTGACATGACTCATTGGACCTCTAGAATTTTAACAAGAAATATAAGAACATTTTCTTAATATTAAATATTAATATTGAAAGAGCAGCGCGCCAATGAGGTGCTACGCGCTCTATAATCATTTTTATTTATTTATGTCAAATATTTTTTTAATTATTTTCATATTTTTCTTCTAAAAACTAGTTTTTTAGTGTTTAATAGTTAGATTTTATTATTTTATTACTTTTTATATGTTTTATATTTGTATGAATGGCTTTAATATAGCTTTAAAAATAGTAATATCTTAAGTTTTATTTATAAATTATTTTAATTATTAATATAGGATATTTGTTAAAAATAATAATAAGCTTATAGTAGTATAAAATGTTAAATAGTTAGGTTTATTAAATATTCTAATACAATTATGATTATAGCTTTCTTTTATATCTGTATGTATAAAAGTTAAATATGATATACTAATAACTAACTAATTTAATTTAAATTACATTTATTTTATAAAATATCAATCATGCAACTATAAAACTTATTCCTTTATAACTTAAATGAATCGAACCCTGAAAAATTTCGCTTACCTCAGCATTGGTAGAAACCAATATGCTATTAGTGCATTTTAGAAGATTAGTATGAAAGGTACTAGAGCTGGTGGTCTAACTAAAAGGAGGAAAGGAATTTTTCTTAGGAAGAATGGTAAAATATTATAAAGCAAGAGCGTGATGTTTATTTTCAAAAAATTGTTAAAGAAAATATCTTTCCTTAAAAGAATTTTCACTAGCAAAACTTTCATTAAATGTAAAGATGAAATTTTGAAAATGACATATTTAAAGCATAATCTATTCCTTAATCGAAAAATTGCAAGAATTAAAAAAATTTTGAGTTCTATAACCATGTTACTAGTGAGGAAGAAAAGGATTAATTATATAAAAATAAAAGCGAAAGTAAATAAAAAAATATCAAGTAAAATGATTTGAATTATTAACCTTAAGTAAAGCAAATTTATTAAGAAATGCAATAGATATTTGAAAAAGCAAGCTTCCAGTCAAAAGAAATTTTATAATCGTAATAGCTGAAAATGGAATAGCAACATAACTATTTTAGATTCGAAAAAGAGAATTATTAAGCAAAAATAACAAGTTTGAGACTATATGCTAAATGGTAAATTGAATAAATGAACTCACATTTAAGCTGAAGAGAAAGTTAATTAAAAAATTATAAAATTTCAGAAATGCTGAAAAATGAAAATAATCTTAAATAAGAGTTATCGTATCTAAGTAAACTAATTTAATGGAAGTAAGAGTATTTATAATAACTAAATCAATCTAAATTAAAAGAGTTGGAACTTTAATAAATGAACTAAGAAATAAAATAATTATAAAAAGATATAGTAGAAAAGATATATTTAGTTAATTAAGAAATAAGAATATTATAATTTAATATACTATAAACTATTTTTATATGCTAGAAGGATCTATAATTAGTACAAGAAATGCAATAAACTTAGTAGGAGATAGTAAATTTATGATAATAAATTGCGTAACTTTAAATAGAAAATGTAAAGCTAATTGAAATGAACATTGGATAAGAGTAAAACAATCTGATTAAAGAAGCATAATAAATTTAATAAGAAATGAAGTAATTATGATAACTTATTTATTGTCTTATAAATAAAATGGAATGGATAAAGGAAAGAGCGATAGATTGTATAAGTGATTCTTAACAAGATATAGAAAAAATGCATAAAGCTTAGAAAGAATTATAATAAATACAAGAATTAGCTTACTACTAAATAAGTGAAGTACCAGGAAACAATTAAATAAAATTTCAATTAAATATTTAGTTATAGTGTGACTTATAGTTCGAGATATTCAATTTATTCTAAATTTTTGTGAACTAGACAGTATGCTTAATGTAAAATTATTAGTAGTCTCGGTTAAATTGTATATCTAATCCTAAATTTGGCTCTATGATAAATTTCAACTAAAGATGCTTGATATGTGTATAAGCATAAATAATGAATCTAAAGTTTGTTTTTTGTAATTGCATTATATGCATAAATTGCTAAATCAAAATAATCATAAAATAATTAAAAGGAAATTTATAAAATAAAAAGCTATCTAATGTCCTTAATGTCTGCAAATGATAGAAGCTGGGAAATTCTAATTATTATTTTAAAGTAAAACCTTAATAGAAAATATTAATAACTCTAAAATAGAATTTTTTTAATAGCAAAGAAGTGATTAAGATCAAGATTTTTATCAGTTGGAAAATATTTAAGAACTTAGTGTCGATGATTCATAAATGTATAGTATGATTAAAAAACAATTAGCCAAATTTGTAAAAAAGGGGATGGGGATGGGGATGGGGATAAGGATAGGGATGGGTTTTATAAGACTACTTAAAAAAGGATAAAAAATAGTTAATTCCAACACTGATCTAAGGATACCAAGATTAGAGAAAAAAAATTCCCTAGGTGATACTTAAACAGCTATAATAATATAAAAAGTAATTTTGGAATAAGTATTACATTGAGAAAACGCTTAAAAAATAGAAATACAGAGAAACTATTGATTAAAAATAATTCTTTTTGAAAGATACTATTTATATAGCTAGAGATATCAAATTTGATAAAAAGATTCTTATCAAATAATTACAAACAAATGATGAAAGGTATCTAAAAAGTGCTGAAGCTTTCTTATTACCTAAATTAAAGGTATTGAAAATAGAGCAAGTAGCAGAAATTTTAGACGTAATAAAGCTGTTAATTCCTAATTTTGAAGATAAATAAAAATCTCTTTATTAAATAGATATTTTATAGAAATTTTACGATTAAGGATCGTTAAAGTAGGAATTAGAAAAAAGATAGAAATCCTAATAGCCTTATACTGATGAAGAACTTGAGAACCATTTCTTAAACCTTATAAAAGGTTATAAATAACTTTAAATGCATGGAATTGCAAATCAAGATATTAAAACTGATAACATAGTTTTAGATGAAAATAACAACCTGAAGATAATAGATTTCGATATCTCAATTATTTTCTAAGAGGAAATGAAAGGATAATACTGTGGAACTCCTATGTTTATGTCTCCTTAAGTTCTTTACAATTGAAAAATTGAAAACAATTAATAAATGTTAATTACAAATTCATTTAAATCTGATGTATGAAGCTTAGGAGTAGTTTTCTACTAAATGATTACTTTCGATTTTATCACAGCACTTAATGAGTTTAGTGCATCTTAACTATAATAAACACTTTAGAATATAGAAAATGTTCATTTCAGAATAGTTCTATAATTTATGCTCTAAATAAATGAAAATGATAGACCTGATTTTGATGAGTTGTATAGCATTTTTGTAGAAGATTGAAAAAAGTTATAGAATTTAGTGATTTATCCTGAATATATAAAAGCTGAGAAAATTAATATAGCTAATAGTGAAAGTGAATCAAATGATAATCTATTTCTCATTTCATCTTAATCTTTAAGTTTGTCATCTCAAAAATTTATAAAAGCAGAACAATAATTTAATTAAGAAACATTTGACACTTTAAAATATGAAGGACTACCAAATAGCTATATTAAAATTAAGCTTCAAGAAGTATCAGAATTTAATACAGATTAAGTTATTCCAGATCTAGATTTAAATTACGAACTCTTAGAAATTTTAATGAAGATATCTCATTTTTCAATTTGTACAGACAAACTAAAATCTAGTTATTGGATATAAAAAGTTTAAAAAACTATATTAGGTTAATAGTATGTAGGATAAGTAGATTTAGATAGTGGTTTACCTCATGGAAATGGAAAATTGCTAACAAAAGAATATTATTATCAAGGCAATTTCGCTTTCGGCTAAATAGAAGGTTACGGGTTGATGATCGACAATTAAAAAAATATTTATATAGGAAGCTTTAGGTTGAATTAGCTGAATGGATATGGAGAACTATGAATTTATAAGAATGAAAACTTCTTAAAGAAATGTGAAGGCTGATTTTAAAATGGATAGCTTATGATAGGATATTGAATAAGTAGCAACTCAGATATTTTGTTTGGAAAGTGAAGAAATAACTGTGAAGAGTGTATTTGCTTATACGACATAATAAAAAGCGACTAATTAAATTTACAATAACGCAACATATCATAAGATTTAGAGACATTCTTCGAATAAAAAAAGGAAAGCTAAAATTATTAAAATAAGCTTTAAGAATAAAAAGTTCCAATTTATAAAATTTATAGAAGAAAAGATTCAAATTAATAAAGTTAAATCTTAAGTCATTACAAAAGAATTTAATCTCATCTCGAAGAGTTAAATGAAATAAAATTCCAATAAAAATTCTTAATGATTAATAAAGATTAAGAAATCAAACTTGAAAAATAGACTAAAATAATAGGAAAAAATAGTGCATGTTCTTAAAAAATAAGACCAGATATAGATTAGTTTTTTGACTGGGAAAATCGTCAATACTTTTGAAAAATAAATTTAGCAACTTTCACATTTTATTAATGAATAAGTTAAGTTAAGTTAAGTTAAAAAATCTTCTATTATATAAAAATATTTATACTAATATTTTTGCTTATATAGAGTCAAAAAAATAAAATAAATAATAAAA
This sequence comes from Loxodes magnus, assembly GCA_946699065.1. Classification (NCBI taxonomy): domain Eukaryota; phylum Ciliophora; class Karyorelictea; order Loxodida; family Loxodidae; genus Loxodes; species Loxodes magnus. The sequence goes on along the minus strand of CAMPDV010000081.1, from coordinate 776,004 downwards.
TTATCTTTTCCATCCAAAATTTCCTCTCTTTAAACTAATTTTAGCTATTAAAATCAAAAATTAAATTTTTGGTATTCTTGGAGGTATTTCAACCTCTTTCCCGCCTACCTCTACTAGAGATTAAATATAAAAGTATGAAAATCTCTACAACTCTTATCCTTGCCATGCATGTTTTCCTTGAATTCTTCTTTTACCTAGAGGCTAGATTTCTTTTTTTTGTTAATTTTCCCAAGTTTTTAGCAATATAATCTTTCTCTTTTTTCTTTCTCTTTTTAGTTTATGTTGTCTTTTCTTTTTGTTTCCAGTTTCTTCTAGAAGTTTCAGTATTCTTATTTTAAGTTTTTATTATCTAGCATCTTTTCCATATATGCTTTCTTAGATTAAGATAATAGTATATTTTCACTTCTCCTTTAGGTTTAAATTTTTAATTATTTTCTTCTTCGATTATCATTGGGTCATTTCCTTATTCTTGTAGATGCATTTAACGCTACGATTTTCGCTGATTTTCTTCTATTTTTTCTATTTTGTTGATTAGCTCTAGTCTTGTGAAATATTTTAAAATGAGTTAAGATCTCTTTCTTAGGCCATGAGTATCGATTCTATTTCCTCTGCAATTTCAAGTTTTTCCATTAACTTATTATTGTCTTTTTTCAATTTTTTTTACCTCTTCCTGGAGGTCCAGCACCACTTTAATCAGCTAATCCTAGCTTATTTACTACTACGTAGTGAGATTTGAGACTTTCAAGAGCATTATATTTTTAGCCTATTTTCTAGGGATTTCCTCAGAGGTGGGAGATTCATCCTGATGGATGACCTTGCGCCTTTTTCCTGGTTCTAGACTATCTAGGTTATCATTAATTTTATTCAGATTTATCTTTTTGAGCGAATAAAACTTGCTAAAAGAATTTAATTATGCTTTACAAAGAAATACTTTTATTTTATTGAAATTAGTTTTTAATATATTTGGTAACTATTAAAAAATATGAATAAATGAATAAATGAATAAATGAAAAATATTAATTAGAAAGCTTTTAAATACTTAAAAAGAAAAAATAAATATATAAGCTTAGTTTTATAATTAATAATTAAATCTAAACATAATGAGATGTCAGGATTCAAATCAGGACGTTTCTCGTCTCTAAAAAACTGGATTTAATGATAACCTAGATAGTCTAGAACCAGGAAAAAGGCGCAAGGTCATCCATCAGGATGAATCTCCCACCTCTGAGGAAATCCCTAGAAAATAGGCTAAAAATATAATGCTCTCGAAAGTCTCGAATCTCACTACGTAGTAGTAAATAAGCTAAGATTAGCTGATTAAAGTGGTGCTGGACCTCCAGGAAGAGGTAAAAAAATTGAAGAAAGACAATAATAAGTTAATGGAAAAACTTGAAATTGCAGAGGAAATAGAATCGATACTCATGGCCTAAGAAAGAGATCTTAACTCATTTTAAAATATTTCACAAGACTAGAGCTAATCAACAAAATAGAAAAAATAGAAGAAAATCAGCGAAAATCGTAGCGTTAAATGCATCTACAAGAATAAGGAAATGACCCAATGATAATCGAAGAAGAAAATAATTAAAAATTTAAACCTAAAGGAGAAGTGAAAATATACTATTATCTTAATCTAAGAAAGCATATATGGAAAAGATGCTAGATAATAAAAACTTAAAATAAGAATACTGAAACTTCTAGAAGAAACTGGAAACAAAAAGAAAAGACAACATAAACTAAAAAGAGAAAGAAAAAAGAGAAAGATTATATTGCTAAAAACTTGGGAAAATTAACAAAAAAAAGAAATCTAGCCTCTAGGTAAAAGAAGAATTCAAGGAAAACATGCATGGCAAGGATAAGAATTGTTGAGATTTCATACTTTTATATTTAATCTCTAGTAGAGGTAGGCGGGAAAGAGGTTGAAATACATCCAAGAACACCAAAAATTTAATTTTGGATTTTTATTTATAAGAATAACTAGAATTACAATAGAAAAAGTAAATAATATAAATACCTAGGGTATTTAATAAAAGAAAATATATCGTATCAATTAAATCTAGTTTTAGGCTAGTCGAATCTTAAAAATTCCAAGCTTGAAAGCTGAATAAAATTCAATATAAAAGGTACCGCATCTTAAAATGCATTAATAGTATAAAAAGCTTTTGTAAATTTAATTTTGGATATAGTAGTAAATGGATATCACTATAGAATAAGTATTAGAAAAGGAAATGCTTATAATTTTTGAAATTATTCAGCTTAAACTATTAAGAGTTCTAATAAATGCCCCTTTTCGCGAATAGAACGAAATATTAGAAAAAGAGGAATTATGTAAAAAATTATAATAGTATTCTGAAAAAAATGCTATTATTCAGAAGAAAATTGCTAATAAATTAAAATACTTAGTATATAGTTTTAATTTGGTAGTTGGCAAAGAAGAATAACTTCATATTTGAAAAAAAAAAAAGTAATGCAAACTTTCAACTCTATGATCAAATTTTAACTCAAGAAAAATTTGTGTAAAAAGGTAGATTTTTATGCAAGAATAATTAAAATTCCATAGCTCTGTAGAACACTAGAATGAATATAGAATATAAAAGCTTGACTTACTTATTGTGATAGTTGAATGGAAATTGCATCAAAAGACATCCAACTATCTTAAATATCATAAATAAAAAAGCAAAAAATATAGTAATTATTTAGAATAATCACAAAATGTGATAGAACTAATAAAGCTCTTAAAGAAGATATCTTGTAGGCAATACAACGTATAGATATATGCTAATTTGAGGAATAAAATTTAGCTCATATTAAAAAGGTTCGTGAAGAATACTAAGAGGCAAGAAATTTATTATGTGGAAAGTTGAAAAAACTACACCTAGAAAGAGTCAAGAACTATAAAACACAATTTATTTTAAAGATAGCTTATATAATTTGATGAAACAATAAATTTGATCAATGTATACCATCTATTAAGGAGAATCTAATTAGTCAAATAGACTATATAGTAGAAGATTTTATCAAAGAATCATGGAATAAGAGAAATAAGAATATACACAAAAAATTAAAAAGGAAAATTTATAAAGCTGATTGCATTAACGTATCTGCTTATATAATGAATTAACAAAAAGTAAAAAAGCAAAACTTTAAATAAGAAATACTAATACGATACCAAAATAACATAGAGACAAAATTAAGAGGAGTCATAAAAGTTAAAACAGATATCATAGCATAAGAAAAAGAGAAAAAGGAAAACAAGGGATCAAATGCAGAAATAATTGATAATTTTATAAAAAAACCTTACGATAGAAATAAAATCTAATTGGTAAGGAACATATGAAATGGAGGAAAAAGAATTTAACTAAAAGAAAGAAGATGAGATGCATGAAATAAAACAAGAAAAAAACATAAATATTATTAAAATTAAATAGCGGTTCGTGGCTTATCTGTTATTGGCAGAATCATGCTTATAATAATAATTACTATTATTATAAAAAAGTGTGGTGTAAAATTCTGTTGTATTTTGAGATGGGATCTGGAATTTTCCCTCATTAACTATCCCTTGTTATCTCTAGGATTGATAGGATCATAAGAAATTCTTGATTCATTAAGTTAGAAAAATATTTTTCCTGCTTCTAGGAATTTTGAAAATAAAAAAAAATTGAAAATATTATCCTTTATGAAATCTACTAAGCTAGGCGGATTAACCAAATATTTGGAAAGTTGGCGAATTCTGTACATGATCATTCAATTCTTCTGTGACATTCTAAAAAATAGTAGCTTTCTTTAGTTAAAGAAGAATCTTACTTTGACCACTTATTTGCGTTCTAGACATCTGTTCTGTAAATTTTTTTTATGAGATTTATATATTAAACGCTTAGTAGAATTTATTGAAACTCTTTAAGATTTTGCAGTTTGCTTCGTGATAGCTGTATGATTATCATGTAATATCTAAAAATGTTAGCGTTAAAATCTCGAAAGTGTTTTCTAGTGTTTACTTTTAGAGTAATTTACAGAATCGATAACAATCTAACTGAAAGGGAGATTGCTTGCAACATTGGAGATTTTGCTTAGTAAATGAAGCTGTTTCAAAAATGCACTTATATGGTAATGTAATGTAATGAATTTCAGCAAGAAATTAGCGGATTTGGGCTAGGTTAAATTTTATTGGATTTCCTTGACCTATTTATAAGAATAAATCTTAAGATACTACAAAGTTATTAGTATTAAGATGAAACATAAAATAATCCAAACTCAATTTTTTATTAATTTAATCAGCGAATCTCTAAATAAATAAAATATTAATTTTTAATAGATTTTAAATTTTATTTACTGGGAATAAAAACATTTACTTAATAAAATTTTTATTTCAATAGATTTAAAAATATTTGTAAAATAGATCTAGATTTAATTAAAATCTTAAAATACATACTAAAATTTAAGAAAATAATTGGGGTTTAAATTTTTGTAATAAATTAAATATATTACTTTAAATAAGTGCTTATTAATAATTTTTATTTTATTAAAATAGTCTAAGAAATAAATTAAAGTATAAAGCATTTTAAATATAATTACAAATAAGCTTGAGTTTAATAATTCTAAGACAGTTAGTTTTTTAATATAAACTATTTAAAATAATGCTTATATTTTTTTGCTTTAGTTAAAAATTTTAAAATTAACTTCTAAATAAAGAAATTGTACTTTAATATTTAAAAAGTACATAAATATCGTACTATAAAGTAATAATTTAAATAGTTACGGATAGATTAAAATAATTGAATAAGAAAATATTAAAATTTTCTATTAAATAAATAAATGTGATTATAGAGCGCGTAGCATCTCAATGTTGCGCAGCTCTTTAATAAGATTTTTAAAGTTAAAAAATTCTTGTTGAAGTCTTCCACAGTGCTAGCATTAGCTTGTGAATTTGTCTTCTATAGAGCCGCGATCGGAATACTACTCTAAGAGACCTTAGTATCTGGCATCTTTCATCATTAATGCTACTTGATGCCTCTTCGATCTTTTCTTCTTTTCTCTTGCCTGGTTCTTCACCTATGGGGTACTTCCTGGTACCAGAGTTTAAGTCGGTTTCAGTTGGAGGATTGTTTCTCCTTATTGATTATATATATATTTAATAAGTTTTTTAGTTAAAGCTCAAATATAATTTTATATTTCTAACAATTTATTTTAAGTTTTATTAAACTTAAAATTCATTCGATTAAATCAATTTTATATATTTTAGACATAGAACATTTTAATTTATTATTTTAATAGAATAATTATTCATTATATAATTTCATGCATCGATAGTTTAATCAATTTAAAGCTTATGTCTATAGTTTGCTATCTTTTTTCTTTTTTTGAATTATACATTCTTGTAATAGTTATTTAAAAGCTTCTTAATCTTCATAGTTTACCATTCTCCAGTCTGGCTAGTTACAAAATATGAATTACTCAATCTTTTTTATTGCGTATATCGCTATTTATATTAATTCCATTTCTTATAAAGTTCATCATCAGCATAATTAATTTTGCATATAAGAGTAAAATCAATTTTGTTTTTCAAGGCTTAAAATTCTCTTAAAAATTCTGTATTTTCTAACTAATTATCCTATTTTTATTGCAGTATTAGCATCTCTTAATTTCTTTATTCTATACTGAAAATTAGAATTATAAGTTCAGTTTCCATAGAATCACTAAGTACAATTTAAGATTCAGATTATTTATTTATTTTCTTTGAAGTTTAATCATAAAAATTATTAGGCAAGATATTTTATCGTTAAGATCTTCAATTTACTGCAAAATTTCAAATTTTCTAATTGTTCTCAGATTGCATTCTGTAAAGCTTACTCCATATTGTTTAATCGAGTTTTGTATGTGGATTGAAAAATATAGCTTGGCCTAGACTTTTAATTTTTATAATTAATTTTTTGTTTAAATTTATTTGAAAAGTTTAAGATAAAATATAAAGATTAATTTTCATAATTAAATATAATAGTTAAATTAGTATTTCTATAGCTATGAAATATAAATTAAATCCTTACATCTACAAGAATAATTTAAGTAATAATTTTAAATTAATAATTAAAATATTTAAGTTATATAAAATTAACTTTAATTAATTATTATTTCTATTTACTTTTATTTATCACTTCTTTTTAATTAAAATCTTAATAATTATATATAGTTAATCAAATTAAATATAATTGCTTATTTAAACTATCTAGCAGCATTGAAAATCTATAATTAAAAGTATTTTTCTAATTAAAAAGTATGTTTTTGCTAAAAGGATTATAAACTATTTATATCTAACACTATTTTTATTTAAAGCATCATATTAATAAAATATAGAAATTATTAATTAAAAAAGACAAAAACAAATAAAAGGAATAAATTTAAATTAAACAGCTTAAAATTTATTATTTATTTATCTCTCTTAATTAGACATTAATTTTATTATGCTAAATAAATAACAGTGAAGCTATATTTTATTTCTAAAAGTGAATCATTTTATTAAGTATATGATAATTATTTATAGAAAAAGAATATTTCTATTTAAGTTTTATAATAAGCAAGTTCTACTTTAAATTAAGTTCTAAAATAAGCACTCATAGCTCATAGCTCATAGCTCATAGCTCATAGCTCATATAATCATTTAATCTTAAAGGTTAAATAATTTTTTATAGTAAAAATGTTATTATAAAGTTTGTATCCCCTCAATAGGGCGCATCTCTTTGAAAAATAAACTTTTAAGTTTCTTTAAATCCCAATATTCCCATAGTATATTCTCTTCTAATTTTGGGCAAAGTTGTGTTTCCAATTCTCCAAAGAAAAGGACACCAACCGGTGATTACAGGTAGAATTCCAACCCATGATGAGGAAACTAATCTGGCCCAAATTTAGGAGGCTTACTTCTATGTCAATTCATCTTTGAGAAATTCTTCTCGTAGCCTTTAGAGACAAAGTCCATCTTTTTTAAATTAAGTTATATAATAATATTTTAGTAGAAGGATTATATGTAGAACTTCTTGGTAATTTTGAGTTTGTAAAGCTTTCCATTGAGAATTTGATTCTAAAATGTTGGTAGTCTGATAAAATAGTTTAGCTTGAATTTAGTTATTAAATTTTATGTTTAACTCTAGTAAAATACAATGTTTAAATTATTTTAAATTAAAACATATTAATTAGTAAATAGTTTATTAATAAGATTCTATATTTAATAAACATTTTATTAAGCAAAGTTAACCTAATGCTTATATTAATTCTTTTAGTCAAACTTGTTTAATTTTTTATTATTTAAGAAATGATAATTTTTTCATTATGATATTATTGTTCTTTGTAAATAGTAGGAAAAATAAAATAAAGATGGCATTTTTCTATTAAATAAGTAATTCTAAAATTTTATTTTCCGAATATAGTTTACTACAAATCTAATACTTAAAATAATATCTTTATTTTTACAACTCTGCTTATATGAAGCTAATACTTCTAAAACTAATCATAAGTCTTTAGTAACTCATAAAATTTAGAAGATACATAATTTTTAGTTTAGATTAAGGTTAGTCAGACTTTAGATAATAATGATAATGTAATTAAAATGTTCAACAGTGTCAATCTGGATACCGTTTAAAATAAGTTGTTTTATCAGCAACACTTCTCATCATTCTTGACATTCTAATGAAATTATCTTCACTAAGGTCTTCTAAGTTCCTTTGATTTCTTGTTTTTATTATTTCAAAAGGTACTTCACATCATTTTCTTCTGTAAATATCTCCATTCTAGTTACAATAGAGCCTCTAGTATTTTTCTTATTCTTTATGCCAAAATTTTTTCTTGAAATTCTAAAATTTTTAGCAATTCTTGTACAAATGTCACTTACTCTTACAGTAGTAGCATTTCTTCCTTACTTATCTGATTGTTTTCAATTTATAACCTCTTTTTATTCTATCTCCATCTAATTTGTCTAATTAGTTATGTTTGTACTAATATTATTTTGCTTAATAAACTCCAACTCTTGTTTTTATACGATATTTCCAAGTCTTGCTGTTTCTTATCATGTTCAGTTTAAATGTTCCAATATGCTTGGAGTTCCCTTTCTTAATTAATAATTCTAATCTCTAAGTTATCTTATCCAAGCGATAATAAGTTTCTTAGTTCTTAATTTTCCTACTTAAGCCCTTTAATCTCTTCCTAGAGATTGGATATTTCAAATACTAACTGTTAAATATTGATTTCCTTTTTAATTATCTTTGATGGAAGTTCTTTTCATGTTATTATATTAGATTCCTTTCTTTTTATTACTTTAGGAGGTGTTTATTATAGTTATTAGGTTCTTTATTAGTTTTGTAAGTGAGGAGAAGAAGGCTCTTGATAATTTTTTTATGCCTGCTTTTTCTCTAGAGCTTTTATCACTTCTTTGCTCAAAAAAAAGCCGGGGACAAGATTTTGAGACTCCATTTTTAATTTTTTTTCTCTGACTTTAGATTAAATACATTTTATGTGTTTTCTTTTACTAAACTTATTAATAAGCAATCATTTGAAAGTATTACAAATAAAGAAATTAAAATGGCCTCTTTAGAATTGCTTTCAATTATTATAAAGAAACTAATTTAAATTTAATCTAATAAAGAATTAAATGATTAAGTTGAAGTTGCTTTCATAATAAAAGTTTCTTACTATAACTATTTGAAATATAAAGCTTATTAAAGGTATTTTAAAAGCTTAAATATAATAATTATTAAACTAAATATTCTACTGATAGAATTCCAGTTCTTTCAATTAATAATAATTATGATACTTTTAATATTCAAATTAATAATTCAGAAATAATGAAAAGGTATGAAGATAAAATTTAATTTTTACTTTAATATATAAGGTAAAAATAATAGATTAAAACTATAAAAATTAGAGTAATTTTACACTATTTCAAATAAACTTTACTAATATCTCACTTTAATAATCGACTATATATCAATCTGAGCTTAATAAATCTTTGAGATTTATTAAGAAACGTAAAAGTTTTAGTTTATAAATTTTAGATTAAATTATAGCCTTTTTTATATAATTTATTATTAAATAAGATTTTACACAGAACTATCATTGAAAAATTCTAAACAATATTATACCTTCTAGATAAATATTCTTTAACTTAAAGTAAACATTTTTCGTATATTAATAAATGAGAACCATATAGTTAAAAACAATAATTTTTCTAGATTTGAAAGTGAGATAGAAACTATTTATAAAAAAGTTAATTTATGCATGAATAAATGAGATTTTTTTATTGAAAAGGAGCAAGAATAAAATGAAAATGAGAGTGATATCGAAAATAAAATAATATAAAATAAAATATTACTAGTAACCTATTGCTATATTAAAGCTGATTCTGCTCTATTTAAAACAAATTTTAATCTTTTTCATTTTAAGAGACTTAATATAGAACTTAATTTTCTATATCTTTTTATAATTTTTATATCTGTTCAAAGCATTAACTTTTAGATTGAAGTCAGTTTATTCATTTTTTTATTTTAAATTAAATAAATTTTATCCTTGAATTTTAACATTTAAAAGCTTAATTTTATTAAACGCTAATAAAGGGTTTTATACCTTAAACTTAATTAAATGGTTTAAACTTAATCGATATATTTTTTACTGAATATTTTTTTAAGTTTTTAACTATTATATCTGAAAGATTCTGGTTGCATTTTCCTTTTAAGAGTAAATTTATAAAATTTTTATAATAATGGCACCTAAAAACGAACCAAAAAAGAGAATTGCGAAACCTGAATGAGTGAAGAGAAAATTATGACATTTTATAAATATTATTCATCATTTCTAAATAAATTTAATTCCTTAATTTTCTACTTAAGTATCAATTTTTCGATTTATCAATTTTCTTTTTTTAATTTTTGTAACAAAAATATCAAAAATGATAAAATAAAGTTTAATAATGTATAAAAGCATATGAACTGTTTATAGTATTATGAATTCAGAGTCATTTTTCAAGAACAATTTTTTACGATTGTTCTCCGAGATTTTTTGTTAATAAATAAAATAATTTCGATTGCTTTAATTTATGCTTGAGTTCTTCACTTTTACTCCTTAAAGTATAGTGAATAAATTCTTAAATGATAGAGATGAAATAAGTATATTTCTACACTCCTTTCCAATTTATTTGACTTTGCTATTACTTATTTAGGTAAACTAAAAATGCTAACTTAAGGATTAAATTTAATCAAAAATTAGCTTAATCTCTTAATGCGAAAAAGGTATTTTTCATTTGTAAATAAAAATGATATGAAAACTTGGAATGGTAGCCTGTTTTCATTTTATGTCTTAAAATTAAATATTATCGATGGTAACTAATATTTTTATTAAATTTCTCTTTATCTGGTTTACCTCTAAATAAATGGTCTCTGTTCTGAGTTTCCTCTTACCATATAGATGTATTTTCCTTTTTCAACATGTATTAATAATTTTTCGTTTTTCTATATTAATAAATTATTCAATTATACCTTTTAAGTTGAACCCAGCTATCTCGTTAATTTCAATTAAATTTAAATCCTAATTAACAAAAATCCATGAAATTTCCTAGCAAATTTTTATGTAAGAAGAGTAAAATCAAAAATTATTATAAAATAAGATAAAAATCTATAAATGAAGGAGTTCTATACACTTTATAAATGTCTTTATAGTGCCAGCAATGGAGAAAGGAAATAAATTTAACTATCTATTTATAATTATGAAAGTTAAAATATTTTTTAAATTAAAACTACTAAATAATGCTAATTATTAGAAAACTTACATATATTCAAGTTTGATAATAATTTATAGGAAATATTTCTATGAATAACTAAAATAAAATAATGAAGAAAACTTAGATAAAAAATTTAAAGTTTTTGATTAAGTTAAATAAAAAAATAAAATATTTGATAGTACAATATTCAAGGAAAGATATTATCTTAGAGATAAAAAAGCTATATGCATATGATTATAAGATATATGACAGTAATAAAGAAATAAAATAAAATTGTTTAAAATTAAGTAATTTTATTTAGATTAGATTAAGTTATTAAAACTATTTAATAATTTATTTGACTTAATAGAATCTTAAAACAACTTTAAAAATATAAATTAAAGAAACAATTTATACATTCATAACTATTTATAAAATATAAACAATTAGGTAAATATAATTCTAATTTAAAATTATATTTAAGATAATTATTAATAGAGTAAAGCAGCATACAAATAAATAAAGTCTATGTAAGCAATTAAATATTTAATGAATACTTAAAATAGTTATATTATACTAATTATTTATTAATTATCTATTAATATTTTATTAACAAATATTTAAAAAATAAATTATTTTAAATAGTTTTTATGTTTATATTTTATTATTTTCCTTACATCTACTTATTTTAAATTTTGGTTCTTTCAATTTTTTAGAATTCTTAATTTAATTTTGCTTTAACTCAAAGATTTAGATTTTACTTGAAAGCTGAATTTTATATTTCCTCATTAATATTTTATAAAATTTAATTTTCAATTAAGTTAAATTTTTTAATATGTTAAATATGTTAATTTTAAATGAAAATAAATCTAAAAACTTAAGAAGAAAAAATTAAATCTTTAAATCCATTTTAATATTCAAAAGGATTAAATTAAATTAAATTAAAAATTTTATGGATAATGGAATGTTTCCTTAATAGGTCCATAACCCTCTGCATTACCTTTTACAGGATCTCGGACTCGCCGGTGTCTCCACCCAAATTCACTTCCGAGCTTTCCGAATGGTCTTGGAGTTATCTTTTTTCTTCAAAGCTAATCATCCGAGGAAGGATAAAAATTTGTAAGTTCTTTCCAAATATTTTTCCTTATTTACCAATTCCTCCTACACTTTTTTCATAAGTGGAATAAACTGCCGCATATATAACATTTTTTCTTGAAAAAATTTTCTGTCGTCATAGGTTATTCTTCTATTACCATTGGATCATTATTTCTCTTTAGGTCTTATTCCTCTAATTTTCCTAGTCTCTTTTTTATGTCCGTTATTTATTAAAATGCGTTTTCATACTTTAAGAAATCTGTTCCCATTTATTTATCAATTCTTACTATATCGTATTCTATTTCTTAATATCTGTTGTTAATGTCCTCTTTGGTCACAAATTCATTATGCGGTCTCTCGTCCTCGACATGATCTTATAAGTCTTATTGTAAACTCATGACGTAATGTTCGAGGTTCTCATCCTTATTAATGTAATCAAAAATGATTTAAACAAGAGACTTTTTATCTTAGTTCATAAGTTGTTCGAAGGTGTAACTTTATTTTGAAATCTTGGAAGGAAATTATTTTCTTCCGATATTTTACAATATTATTTCTTTTTTGCCTTTGTTGGAGTTTGTTAGAGCTGCAAAGATAGATCTAAGGAGCTACGAGAAGCCTTTTAGTCGAGAAAGCCTTTGTTCCATTACGCCATATTTTTTTTTAGTCAAAAAGGATAATATCTAATTATTTAAGAAATATATTAAAGAATATGAATTAATTAAAACTATTTAAGACTATTAAACTTTTAAAATTATGAATATTTATCTTAAAATCTTTCAATCAAAATTAAAAAAATTAAGAAAATTAAGAATTATTCTGAAATCTAAATATAAATAAAATATTTTAAAGTTAAGTCCTATCTTATTGTTGAAAGACAAGATAATTAATTATTGTAAACGAATAATCATACTTTACATAGTAAATAAATATTTTAAATGTAGATACTAATTATATTTAAAATAAATTTAAAATAAAATATACTTAGACTAATTCGTCTTAAGTTTCCTAAGTAATAGCTAAAATCATTTTCTTTAAATTTATTATCTCTATATGCACCAAAAAATTTATATTAATTCAAGAATTTTGTAAACATTAAAAATATTTATCAAGCAAATCTGATGAGCTTGATGAGATTTTTTAAGCAATAGAAATAAATAAATATAAAAAATTTCACAAAATATCATACTTAAATTTTATTATTTTATATTTGAAAAAACTCATAAAAAAAAGGAGAAATTAAATACTAACTGTATTGAGATTTTAAATATAAAAAGCGCAAATAAATTTAAAAGAATTATTGTTGAAATTAAAAAAAATGGAACTAAATTACAACAAAGATATGCTAAAAGAAATTAAATATGAACATTAAGGATAATTTGAATCAAAATTGTTAAAGCTTAACTAATGGTTATAAAAATAAAAATAATCTTAATATTATTTAAAATATCAATCAAAAGTAAAAAATTTAGAATTTAAATGAGAAATAAAAAGATAAAACTGCTTAAATTCAACATATAAAAATTCAATATAGTTCTCTTATGCGAAAAGATTAAATTTACATCTAAAATTTTAAAATAAAATCGAAAGAAAAATTATTTTTAAAGGAGAAAGTCATCTTTGACATTGTTCTGAGACACTACTACATTTACAACATTTCATCCACTTGATAATCTAGCTGTTTTTCAATATCTTTTACCTCGCCTACGAGCACAAGAATAATTCTTGTCATGGTCTCCTTTGTTCTTCCTAGAAACTGTTCCTTGCTTAAATGCCCAAGCTCTATGTGGAGCTGAAGGTTTTGATCTGAATCTTTTATTTGTTTAGTTTTTGTTTCTTTGATAGATTTTCAGTCGAGGTAGTTACATGGTGGTATTTACAAGTTTTTCGGAGGAGTTATTTATCGCAGATTTTGGCAGGGACCAGAAGAGATTTATTTTTAGTAAAATAAAATGAGGTGAGAGTATAACGCTATAACTTTTTTTAAGAGCCTTTTTTGAAGCATACTATTGAATTTTATATAATTATAATAAAAAGTAAGGTGAATAAAAATGTTTAATAGGAACAACCTAAGAATAACACTAATTGTAAGATTAATTTTGCTATTTTTCATGATAATCTTAATCTACTTTTAAATTATTTTAAATAGTATTTCTGAATCGTTAAATAAATAAAGTAACGTGAATTTAACTTTATAGCTATAATCTTAGTTATTAGATGATTGAAAACATTTTATAAAAGGATTTATACCATTTTTAAGATTACACTAAAGTAAATTATTAACGTTTGCTCGAAAAAATAATGAGAGATACATAAGAAAAAATATGTGAAATGATTATTTTAATATAAAGTAAATAAAGTTAATTTTTAAGAAAAATATATAATTCTAAATCTTTATTAATGCTTAATTATTTCTTATAATCACTTTAATCTTTGTTGCAACTATATTAGCCTAGATATTCTTTAAATAGTGATAACTTAAAGAGTTTGAGGACAGCTAAGCTCTAGCTGTGCTGTACTCTCTGAATGGCCTCTTGATAGATTTAACAGGGATATTCTGCTGATTATTTTCTGCAAACAGGGACAGTCATGTGTGTTGGATTCATATTCTGTAATCATAGACCTCAAACCCCTACCAAAGGTGGATAAACTCCAAACTGTGTTTCTTTCAAGATTTTAAATTCAACTAAAGAACTAACCTGATAATAGGAGGTATAATAAGTCATTTCAATATGTTATTCTCATCATTCTTTGAATTATTCCCTAATTATATTTTTAAATAGTTTATATCTTAATTTAAGAAACTACAATTAATTTACAATAATAAAATAAAAGGATAAAATATATTTTTTATCTTTTTTTAAATTAAAATTAAATTATAAAATAAAAAAAATTTAATTTAAGTATCATTATCATTCCTAAAAGTTAATTTTATATACTGTAAAACACTTATTATTTTTAATTGAGAAAATTGATATTTAGTTTTTGTATTCTAAAGATTATCTAACTTTTTGTTTTTAATGCTGCCTTTTTCTGAACATTTATTATAATAATTTTTCATTCAGAATAATTATAATCGAAAGTATGCACAAATATTTTAAAAGCCTTTAACAATCTTCTATACAATCTTGTTAAAAATTCTTTATTTCTCTTGTGCTTTTATCATCTTCAAACTTCAAAACATCTTAGATTTTTAATTAAGTGCTAGTTTTGTGCCTCTGAAATAGTTTTTCTTTTTAGGAATTTTAGTAATCTAATTAAATATTCTTTTTATTTCATCATCTTCTCTTATTTTTTTAAATTTTTCTGCTTCTTATATATTTATTTTATTTATATTATCTTTTTCTATTATTTAATTAAATGTTGATTTTTGCAAAATTCTACAATTATTTTATATTATGATAAGTTTCTTCTTTTACTAAACTAAGTTGGCTTTAGCAATCAATTTATATTTATTTGATTAAGCAAACTTCCTTAGCCCCTTAGTCTGTCTTCAATTAATAAACAAACAACTCTTTATCTCTATTTTAAAATAAAGAATTTAAACTATAAAGTCGTAGATGTAATTAATATTTATCCAATGCAATTTTTTCTCAATAAATCTAAAATTTTATCTTCTTTTCACGTAACCTTCTTCCATTTAAAAATTTAGATTTTTTATCTTTTTTATTTGATTTTCTTCATCTTCTCTTTATTATGCAAAAATCAAATCTCAATCCCATATTTTATTAAATTTAGATCACAAACAATCTTATTATTTCTTATCTCAATAATCCTTAAACAAACTAATATCATCCATTATAATTAAATAGTTTAAACCTCTTTACATTTAGTAAAGCAAGATTAAAAAAGTTAAATAACTACTAAATAATAAAATAATATTTCTAACATAAATAATATTAAAGCACTACTACCAGTTTTATAGCTTTATATAAAAAAAGTTAAAAGTTAAAAAGCTTTGTTAAAGCCTTAGTAGTCAGCCATCTAACCTATTCTATCAGCTTGTCTCCATTAATTTGTCTTGAATTTCTATTAGGCTTAGTTAGGCGGTGTAGCACTTCATTAGCGCACCATCCTTTAATATTCGGAATAGTTTTGGTCTCGTACTTAGCGTTCCTAATTATTTATCCAAGGATTAAGATTTGAATTAAAGAATTTTTTTCTATAAATTTTTCCGCTTTATGTTGGATATATCCTAAATAGTTTTCTAAAAATATCTTATTTATTCTTTCTTTAAATTTCGCTTAGTTAGTAGCAGTATTTTCATTGGTGTTATTTATTGCACACGTAACATTTAATTCTTCTTTTAAACTATTATTCCTGTAACACTTATTTAATTTAAATTTACTACTTATTTTAAATAAACGTTTACTGTTTATTTTAATTTGAGGCTTCATTTTCTATTTCCATAGGATCTGATTAATTCTGTTAAAACGAAAATGGCGTAACCTGATTTATTATTAAATTTAAATAATTCTTTGTTCCAGTTTTTTTTCTATTTCTTATGATGATTAATATTGTTTCTCAAGTAAAGACGTTATTAGTTTTTCTAATTTTTCTACTTTATCAGTGAGGTATCTATTTTTAAACATAAACTCTTTTAATGACTTAGATAATATTTCTATTTGAGTTTGTGTGTTGGAAGTTTTTTTAATTCTGGATTTCCAAGTGGTTAATGTTCGTCATATCAATCATATTTCTCACTTTCACTCATTATAATTATTTCGCTTTTTTATTTTTTAGAGAATTTTCCTGTTTAAATGTTTTGTTCAAAGTTCTGCTACTTCTTAGAAGCCATTTTATATTAAATAAAGTGGTTAAAATTTTAAATACTAACTAATATAAGTGTATATTTAATAAATATTTATTACATTTAAACAATAAATCACTCTATCTTGCTTTTAAGTAAATATTTTAAATTAATTTAATATTAAAATTAAGTTAGCAAATTTAGTGGCTAAATAACTTGCTTAAGCAAATTAAAATTATAAATCTTTAAATTTAATGTGTAGATACTATTAAATATTAATAATATTGGTTTTAAAATGTTTATATTATACTATTAAAATATTAAAATAAAATAATGCTAAATTAAAATTTTTATTAAGTTCGAGTTTTAGAATAAATATTAGATTAAGAATTTTATTAAATTAATAAATATTATTATAGAGAGCATAGCCCTTGTTGTAGTGCAGTTCTTTCAATATTAGTATTTAATATTAAAAAAAGTGTTCTCATACTTCTTGTTGTTCATTCCATTCGACTAATAAGTCACGTCAGCTTCTCCAAATGGGGAATCTGCTTATTAAAGATTATTCTCAAATTTTGAGCCAAATGTTACAATCTCCTTGAGAAAGATCAATTAGAATTAGTAATTAAATCATTATGAGGCCGTTAATCGAACTTTCATACTGCTAGAGAGTACCTTCGGGCAAGTAGACATATCTCTTCTGAGCTTGTTCACCCTTCCCCGAGGTGGTATCTAGTGCGAGATTACTCATAATGTAGTATAATCTGCACCAAATTACTTACTAGTTCTCCTGATCACAGTCAACATCCATTTTATTATATAATAATAGTAATAATATTAAAATCAATTAATATATCTTTACTATATTTTCATATAGGTAATAAAACTGTTTATTTACATCTTATTCATCAGTCCTACTTTACTTATTGCTCATCTTCTTCTTCTACTGCTTCAATTTTATCTCTATCATTCTATCATTATAGTAATTCCTCATTTCACTTGAGGATTTAATTTCTTCTTTTACAAAGGTACAAATTTTGAAAATATTATCAATCCTTTAATTGCTACTTTTTAGTTCTTCTTCATCAATATTCTTATCTTGACATGATATTACTTTCCCAATTAAAATAAATTAAGGAAATCCTTCTTGATCTAAATGCATATAGATTTCTTTTTCTCGGATTTATAAGTTTCCTTGCTAATTTGAACATTCAAGGGACTAATTTATTAATTCTCTGTTTTTTAGCTATTTTTACTTATATTATCAGTAATTACGTTTTTTTCTTATGCTAGTTATATTATTTGTTAAGTTGCTCTTCCCAGCTATATTAACACATTTTAATAAACTATTTATGCTTATTTGCCAACATTAAAATCATTTATTATCCTTCAAAGAAGTTTATTATATAAGTATTTTAACAAACTTATCCAAAAGTTTGATTAGTATTTCTATAGAGAATTTTTAGAATATAATAGTGCTATTTTCTAAGTTATTTTCCTCATTTGCTTCAAAATCAACTAATCATCCATTTAATTTATCCTAATATTCTTCCCTTATAATCATATTTAAAAGCTTTTATATCTTAAAGTTAACTCTGGAAGAAAGTATTGGCGGGTTTTTATTAATATTTTGAGTATGTGACTATAGTAAAATTGGGAAATGAACTGGGAAAAGTTACAAAGTTAGGGAATTGATAAATGATAAAATGATATTCATTTATAACAAAAAGTAAAAACGCTCATATCTATATTTTTTATTGTGTTTCTACACAACTATAGAATATTAACTATACTTGTATTAAAGAATCTATCTTTTTACATCTTAACTTTTTTCGTTATAATTTTATCATAGATTTGCAAAGTTTCCATAAATTTTTTCGAGTTTATTTCAAATATGAAATTATTCTTCTTTGTCAGCTAACATGCATCCAGCTATCTAACGAGATACTTTCATTTAGCAGTAGTTTTTTCTGAATGAAGAGTTTGCTTTCAGAACACTATCATAATTTTGTATATTATAGTTCGTAATATAATATTTCATTCTATACAAAAAAAAGAATCTGATAGAGCTCTTAATGGTTTAAACTGAATAATTTCAAAATATATTAAGTACTCCTAACACTTATTCAGAGATATGCATTAACTATCATATCAAAAACTTTTATTTAAAAATGCTATTTTATATATGGCTCATTTAAAGATGTAATACCTTTTATAATGTCATTTTATTCAGAATTCTAGCTTGGGATTTTTAAGATTCCGTAAATTTAGACTCTAGATAAAATTGATATGATATATTTTCTTTTTTAAATACCCTATATGTTTATAACTTTTTCCCTTTCTATTGCAATTCTAGTTAACATTATTATTTATTAATTATACAGTATTCTTCTATTTCATTTAGTTCCTTTTTGTCTGCAAGTTTGAATTGTTAGAAAATTATTTACTTTGGCTATTAATTTTAAATAGATCATTTTAATATATTTTCCTTCCAAACTGATAGACTTTAGGTTAAATTTTTACATTTCAATAGTTCTTTTAAAATTCAATAAACTATACTTCGCACTGTTAGAGTATTCAATCCATTTAGAGCGAAAGGTTCTCCTATTCAGGTTATGTAATTTACTATATCTTTTAGCTCATAATAATCATTAGCCTTCTTTTCTATTTCAAAATTTCTGAATAATTGAGAGATGACATCCATAAAAACAGTTACCATAAGACGCTAAGCTAGTTTAATTGAGGGGTGTGGACAGCAATAGAGTGAAGTGAAAGGTTATTTCTGAATGATTTAGCGGATTTACAGTTTAAATGTATATTAGTACATCATCATGAGTAATTTGTTTTTCCTCGCAGCTTTCATGTTTTCTTAATTTCTTAGAGTTTTCGAACTTTTCAAGGTCTGACTCACAAAGTATCTTCCTTCTACTATAATCAATGCTGCAATCAATTTGTTAGAGTTTACCATCTACTTCTTATTAAGCTGAAATTTTTACTGTAATAACTTTTATATTATAGAATTCAGCTTGATATGGTGGAAATTTCACCTCTAAAATTGTTGTAGCTGGACCAGTGAAAGACTTCCGCTTCGATGTTACCATATTACCATATTACCATATTAATGTTTCCTGATTGCAAGACTGAGTCAGACTGGAAGAAGCTTACTGTAGTAAAGAGAAAAAACAATTTCATATTTGCCTCAGCTTACAGGCTTGAATTAATTTTACTGATGCGATGGTTAGAATTTTCTTCTATTCTGTATTTGAATGATTTCATGATTCCAATAAAAAACTAAAATTTTCGAGTTTAGTTCTTCACTTTATCGACATCTTTTTTAAGAGAAATATCAGAATAATTTTAAAATCACTAAAGATTTCAAAATATCTAATTTAATATATTATTCAAGAAAATAGCAAAAAAAGGAGTTTTAATTACAAAGAATAATTTTAAAATTTAGATAGGTCTCTAGTTAGATCTAAGATTTTAAGTAAACGCAAACATTTAATTATCCTACCCGGTTAAAATTTATATCAATAGAATATGTAATCATGATATCAGCATTCTCTATTAAAAATAACTAATCAGTAGAATATCCCTTTATTTCGTTAAAAGAGATTTCGGAATAAATGGCTTGGGCGAGAACTTGGCTGCTTCAAAACGTCAAATTTTATCACTTTCATAATAATTTAATATATTTGCAAAACCTTTAATTTTTAAATTCTTTATAAAAGTTAAAATTTTCATTTATTAATCATACAAATACGAATGCAAAATTAAATGTTTGACGTTCTTTGAAGTGTTTCAACCTCTTTCCCGCATACCATTATATTGCTCTAGAGGCTAAATGTAACAGTTTTAATTTTTCTTTACTCTTCTCATTACTTTGCATAATAACCTTGAGGTATCCTTTAGCCAAGATAATGATTTATAATTTTATCTTGTAAATTTTTACGAATTTGTTGCAATATAATTTTCTCTTTCTATTTTTAGCTTTTATTTTCTATCCTTTTTGTTTCCAACTTCTTCTAGTAGTTTCAGTATTCTTATTTTAAGTTTTGAAATTTCCAGCATATTTTCCTTAGATAGTTTCGAGAGTTTTAATAATAGCATCTTTTTGCTTCTCTTTTAGGTTTAAATTTGAATTATTTTCTCCTTCGATTATCATTATATAATTTCCTTATTCTTGCAGGTCCATGTAACGTTACAATTTTTGTTGATTTTCTTCTATTTTTTCTATTTTGCTAAATAGTTATTTCTTTTTTATTGCTAGATGCTATGATTAATTGTTCTGGTATTTTGAATCATTTCAAAATGTGTTAAGATTTTTTCTTAGGTTATTAATATAAATTCTATCTCCTTTACAATTTCAAGCTTTTCCATTAGTCCCTTATTATCCTACTTCAATTTTTTAGCCTCTTCTTTGAGATTTAGCACCATTTTTATCATCTAATCATAGCTTATTTACTACTCTGTGTTGAAATTCGAGACTTCCGAATTTATAATATTTTTACCTATTTCATAGGCTTTTCTTCAGAAGTGGGAGATTCTATTTAATGGGCGACTTTTTTGTATACCTTTTTGATGCTAAACTATCTAAGATATTGTTAACTCCTGCTTTTTTGGAGATGAATAAAATTCTGATATATTTTTTATTCGTATATTAAGCACTAGTTATAAAACTAAGCGTTGATACCTATTTTTTCTATAAAAGTATTGAAAAGCTTTCTAAATAATATTTTATAATAATAATAATAATATACTTAAAGTTAGTAGAGTTTTGCATTCTCTGGAATTGCAACCAGTTCCTGCGGACAGTTTTTTTAACGTGGGTGTGATCCACGACCTTTTTATTAAGTGGAAGTTACCACTGTAACCGTTCAAGTGATCTTGTAAAAAGCTTTTATTTGTAGATCCCTGTTGGAGTTATTCATAGTTTATTGAGTTGTCTCCATGTTCTTTTCTGCTCTTATTCGTTTATTTTCTTTCATTATCAACAGTTTTTTAAAATATGTTGATTTGATTTGCAACATCAACAAAGTTTGTATTATTGTCTTTATTTCGTTCTTTTTTATGATAATTTATTTTCTATATTTTCTAATCTTTTAATGAAACTTGTAGCAATCATTTCTTTTTCTGGATTCAATTCTGTTTTTAATTTTATTGTTATTTTTTCTATTTCCATTTTTGTTTCGTATTTAAAATTTTATTATGATTAAGTTCAGAGTTATTCTTCCGTTATTAATTTGCTACAAATAAGTTATCTTCTAAGTATTAGTAATTCGTTGTTCTAATCTTCTATGTTACTCATTAGTTCCCGTATTTTTTCGCCTAAGTTGTAAGTTGTTTCTTCATAATTTGAGATTACTTTTTACATTTGGTCTAATTAAATTTAAAGTTTTTGATTAGTTTCGTTTTTAGGTTAACTTATCTCTATTTATCCTACCATAACTTTACCTTCTGAAGAAGAGCTTGACTCCTCCTATTGTTATTATTTTTTCTAAATTTATTTTGCCGCTTTTCTCTTTAGGTTTCTAAGTTAATTTTTTGAGAGTCGAAGAGATTAATCCATTTTTTTCTCTCATAATATTTTTAATTTATTCATATATTTTAATAGTTATTAAGTATATTAAAAACTAACTTAGTAGAAAATAAACCATCTCTTTCCAAAGCTCAATAGAAACCCATTTTTTTAGCGAATTTTATCCGCCCAACTTGATGAATTTAATCTATCTAAATAAAAAATGAATAATGATAATTAACTTAAAGAAAGAAAAATTTGATTAAAAATGATAAATTTTATTCATTATTTATTTTATTTTGACTATATCTAAGCAAAAAAATTAGAGCAATATTTATTTAGAATATAAAATTTTAACTTAACTTGATTTATTCTTTAATAAAATGTTAAAGTTGCTTAAATTGTTTTCAAAAGTATTGAAGATTTTCTAAATCAAAAAACTATTCTATATATTGTCTTATATCTTCAGAACATATATTATTTTTTATTTTTATTTTAGGTTATTTTTCAAGTTTGATTTCTTAATCTTTATTAATCATTAAGAATTTTTATTGGAATTTTATTTCATTTAACTCTTCGAGATGAGATTAAATTCTTTTGTAATGACTTAAGATTTAACTTTATTAATTTGAATCTTTTCTTCTATAAATTTTATAAATTGGAACTTTTTATTCTTAAAGCTTATTTTAATAATTTTAGCTTTCCTTTTTTTATTCGAAGAATGTCTCTAAATCTTATGATACGTTGCGTTATTGTAAATTTAATTAGTCGCTTTTTATTATGTCGTATAAACAAATACACTCTTCACAGTTATTTCTTCACTTTCCGAACAAAATATCTGAGTTGCTACTTATTCGATATCCTATCATAAGCTATCCATTTTAAAATCAGCCTTCACATTTCTTTATGAAGTTTTCACTCTTATAAATTCATAGTTCTCCATATCCATTCGGCTAATTCAACCTAAAGTTTCCTATATAAATATTTTTTTAATTATCAATCATCAACCCGTAACCTTCTATTTAGCCGAAAGCGAAATTTCCTTGATAATAATATTCTTTTGTTAGCAATTTTCCATTTCCATGAGGTAAACCACTATCTAAATCTACTTATCCTACATACTATTAACCTAATATAGTTTTTTAAACTTTTTATATCCAGTAGTTAGATTTTAGTTTGTCTGTACAAATTGAAAAATGAAATATCTTCATTAAAATTTCTAAGAGTTCGTAATTTAAATCTAGATCTGGAATAACTTAATCTGTATTAAATTCTGATATTTCTTGAAGCTTAATTTTAATATAGCTATTTGGTAGTCCTTCATATTTTAAAGTGTCAAATGTTTCTTAATTAAATTATTGTTCTGCTTTTATAATATTTTGAGATGACAAACTTAAAGATTAAGATGAAATGAGAAATAGATTATCATTTGATTCACTTTCACTATTAGCTATATTAATTTTCTCAGCTTTTATATATTCAGGATAAATCACTAAATTCTAGAACTTTTTTCAATCTTCTACAAAAATGCTATACAACTCATCAAAATCAGGTCTATCATTTTCATTTAGTTAGAGCATAAATTATAGAACTATTCTGAAATGAACATTTTCTATATTCTAAAGTGTTTATTATAGCTAAGATGCACTAAACTCATTAAGTGCTTTGATAAAATCGAAAGTAATCATTTAGTAGAAAACTACTCCTAAACTTCATACATCAGATTTAAATGAATTTGTAATTAACATTTATTAATTGTTTTCAATTTTTCAATTGTAAAGAACTTAAGGAGACATAAACATAGGAGTTCCACAGTATTATTCTTTCATTTCCTCTTAGAAAATAATTGAGATATCGAAATCTATTATCTTCAGGTTGTTATTTTCATCTAATACTATGTTATCAGTTTTAATATCTTGGTTTGCTATTCCATGCATTTAAAGTTATTTATAACCTTCTATAAGGTTTAAGAAATGGTTCTCAAGTTCTTCATCGGTATAAGGCTATTAGGATTCCTATCTTTTTTCTAACTCCTACTTTAATGATCCTTAATCGTAAAATTTCTATAAAATATCTATTTAATAAAGAGATTTTTATTTATCTTCAAAATTAGGAATTAACAGCTTTATTACGTCTAAAATTTCTGCTACTTACTCTATTTTCAATACCTTTAATTTAGGTAATAAGAAAGCTTCAGCACTTTTTAGATACCTTTCATCATTTGTTTGTAATTATTTGATAAGAATCTTTTTATCAAATTTGATATCTCTAGCTATATAAATAGTATCTTTCAAAAAGAATTATTTCTAATCAATAGTTTCTCTGTATTTCTATTTTTTAAGCGTTTTCTCAATGTAATACTTATTCCAAAATTACTTTTTATATTATTATAGCTGTTTAAGTATCACCTAGGGAATTTATTTTCTCTAATCTTAGTATCCTTAGAGTAGTATTGGAATTTACTATTTCTTATCATTTTTTAAGTATTCTTATAAAACCCATCCCCATTCCCATCCCCGTCCTTTTACAAATTTGGCTATTTGTTTTTTAATCATACTATACATTTATGAATCATCGACACTAAGTTATTAAATATTTTCCAACTGATAAATATCTTAGTCTTAGTTACTACTTTACTATTAAAAAAATTCTATTTTAGAGCTATTAATATTTTCTATTAAAGTTTGACTTTAAATTAATAATTAGTATTTCTCAGCTTCTATCATTTGCAGACATTAAGGACATTAGATAGCAGTTTTATTTTGTAAATTTCCTTTTAATTATCTTATGATTATATTGATTCAGCAATTTATGCATATAAGGCAATTACAAAAAGTGAACTTTAGATTCTTTATTTATGTTTATTCACATATCAAGCAACTTGAATTTAATATTTTTGTATAACCACCAACTTTTAGCCCATCATTAAAATAAGATATTTTCTAAGTTCAATATTTTTTTTCCATTATTCAATCTGTCTAATATACAAAAATTTAGAATAAATTGAATATCTCGAACTATAAGTCACACTATAACTAAATATTTAATTGAAATTTTATTTAATTGTTTCCTAGTACTTCACTTATTTAGTAATAAGCTAATTCTTGTATTTATTGTAATTCTTTTTAAGCTTTTTACATTTTTTCTATTTATTGCTAAGAATCACTTATACAATTTATTGCTTTTTCCTTTATCCGCTGCATTTTATTTATAAGGCAATAAATAAGTTATCATAAGTACTTCATTTCTTATTAAATTTATTATGCTTCTTTAATCAGATTGCTTTACTCTTATCCAATGTTTATTTCAATTAGCTTTACATTTTCTATTTAAAGTTACGCAATTTATTATCATAAATTTACTATCTCTTACTAAGTTTATTGCATTTCTTGTACTAATTATAGATCCTACTAGCATATTTAAACAGTTTGTAGTATATTAAATTATAATATTCTTATTTCTTAATTAGCAAAATATATCTTTTCTACTATATCTTTTGATAGTTATTTTATTTCTTAGTTCATTTATTAAAGTTCCAACTCTTTTAATTTAGATTGATTTAGTTATTATAAATACTCTTACTTCCATTAAATTAGTTTACTTAGATATGATAACTCTTATTTAAGATTATTTGCTTTTTTCAGCTTTTCTGAATTTTTATAAGTTTTTAATTAACTTTTTCTTCGGTTTAAATGTGAGTTCATTTATTCAATTTACCATTTAGCATAAAGTCTCAAACTTGTTAGTTTTGATTAATAATTCTCTTTTTAGAATCTAAAATAGTTATGTTGCTATTCTATTTTCAGCTATTATGATTATAAAATTTCTTTTGACTGGAAGCTTGCTTTTTCAAATATCTATTGCATTTCTTAATAAATTTGCTTTACTTAAGGCTAGAAATTCAAATCATTTTACTTGAAATTTTTTTATTTATGTTCCCTTTTATTTTTATGTAATAAATCCTTTTCTTCCTCACTAGTAACATGCTTATAGAACTAAAATATTTTTTCTTTCTTGGATTTTTTCGATAAAGGAATAGATTATATTTCGAATATGTTATTAACGAATTTTTATCTTTATACTTAATGAAAGCATTTCTAGCAAAAATTCTCTTAAGGAAAGATATTTTCTTTCAATCATTTTTGAAATAAAGCATCAAACTCTTGTTTTATAATATTTTACCATTCTTCTCAAGAAAAATTCCTTTCCTCCTTTTAGTTAGATCAATAGTTCTAGTACCTATCATACTTGTCTTCTAAAATGCATTAATAGCATATTGGTTTCTATCAATGTTGAGGCAAATGAAATATTTCAGGGTTTGATTCTTTTAAGCTGTAAAGGAATAAGTTTTATAGTTGCATGATATTTTATAAAATAAATGTAAATTAAATTAAATTAGTTAGTTATTAGTTAGAGCATCATTTTACTTTTATGCATTCAGATATTAAAGAAAGCTATAATCATAATTGTATTTGAATATTTAATAAGCCTAACTATTTTAACACTTTATACAACTATAAGCTTATTATTATTTTAGCAAATATCCTATATTAATAATTAAAATAATTAAAAATAAAACTCAAGATATAATTATTTTTAATGCTATGTTTGAAGTTATTTTGCAAAAATAAGAATAATATATGATGATATATATTACATTAAGAAAATAATAGGCAAAATCTTAGGAATATTATAGCCATGCATACAAATATAAAACATATAAAAAGTAATAAAATTATAAAATCTAACTATTAAAAAATAAAAAACTAGTTTTAAAAGAAAATTATTAAAATACTTAAAAGAATATTTGACATAATAACTTTACAGATACTTATAAATATATAATTAAAAGAAATTATTAATATATTTATAACTAACTATAAATAAATTAAATTAGATAAATAAAAAGATAATTAAAATAAAAAAATTTTAAATTATTTATTAAAAGATTAAAGTAATTGCATATAAATTAAATTTTTTATTTACACTCTCTAATAAATCTGATCTTTTTATTCTCTCAAAAGTTATTTTTATAAATTTTGGTTTCAAATATATAAATATTAAAAGGAAATAAATTTGAATACAAAAAGTAGATTTAACTTTGCCCCTAAAATAACTTTAAATATCAAAAAACTTATTATTATTATTTAACAAAATATAAAATAAAGATTTACGTACCCTGAACTTTCAACCAGGTATTAGAGAACAAATTTTTTTCGTAGCTGTATTTCACGAACTTTTTTATAAATGGGTGGTTACCACAAAGGAATCTCTTAGCTTTTTAAGCGTATTTTTTATTTATAAACGCCTCGTTCAGTAATTCAAAGAATATTGAGAATTCTTCAGGTTCTTTGCTCTTAATTGTGCTTGAGTAGCCTTCATTCTTTGCACTATCTTATAGGCGTTGCTTAGATTAGCAGTACCATTAGTTTTTATATTGCTTCTCAACTTTCTTTTTGGATAAATATTTTTTCTATTATAATAATGAAATTAAAATGTTCAACATTGTCAATCAGGACATCGTTTAAAATAAGTTGTTTTATCAGCAACACTTCTCATCATTCTTGACTTTCTAATGAAATTATCTTCACTAAAGTCTTCTCAGTTTCTTTGATTTATTGTTCTTATTATTTCAAAAGGTACTTCGTATCGTTTTCTTCTGTAAATATCTCCATGCTAGTTGCAATAGAGCCTCTAGTAATTTTCTTATTCTTTACGCCAAAATTTTTTCTTGAAATTCTAAAATTTTTAGCAATTCTTTAACAAATGTCACTTACTCTTACAGTAGTAGCATTTTTTTCTTACTTATCTGATTGGTTTTCGATTTATAATCTCTTTTTATTCTAATTCCATCTAATTAGTTATGTTTGTACTAATATTATTTTGCTTAATAAACTCCAACTCTTGTTTTTATACGATATTTCCAAGCCTTGCTGTTTCTTATCTATGTTCAGTTTAAATGTTCCAATATGCTTGGATTTCCCTTTCTTAATTAATAATTCTAATCTCTAAGTTATCTTATCCAAACTATAATAAGTTTCTTAGTTCTTAATTTTCCTACTTAAGCACTTTAATCTCTTCCTAGAGATTGGATATTTCAAATACTAACTGTTAAATATTGATTTCCTTTTTAATTATCTTTGATGGAAGTTCTTTTCCTGCTATTATATTAGAATCCTTT
Organism: Loxodes magnus; assembly: GCA_946699065.1. Taxonomy (NCBI): domain Eukaryota; phylum Ciliophora; class Karyorelictea; order Loxodida; family Loxodidae; genus Loxodes; species Loxodes magnus. Next base: position 747,734 of record CAMPDV010000081.1, on the reverse strand, counting down.
CTTCATATTACTTTAGGAGGTGTTTATTATAGTTATTAGGTTCTTTATTAGTTTTGTAAGTGAGGAGAAGAAGATTCTTGATACTTTTTTTATGCCTGCTTTTTCTCTAGAGCTTTTTTCTCTTCTTTGCTCAAAAAAAAACCGGGAACAAGATTTTAAGACTCCAGTTTTTTTCCCTTTCTTTCTATTTTCTCATTTCATTTGGTTAGCTTTGAATCAATTTGTTGGAAGATGGAAAGAACGATGCTTGAACTTTTTGAACATAATTAAAATGAAGTATCTGATTTATATCAGTAACTTCATTTCATTAAAATTTTTATTAAAGTGATTTCTTCTTCTTTAATCAATTTGTTCTTAACTTTATTTTTCTTAATGCTTTGTTAATGCAGATCTTCTTCTATAATCCTTCTTTGTGATTATTTGACATTGAATTAAGAAATTTCGTAAAGTTAATTTTCTGTTATTAAACTGATTTTATCAGTTGACTTTTAAGAATAAGCAATACGTTATTTGATCTTCTATGCAGTTCATTAGCTTCCAGATTTTTCTCCATGATTAAAGAAAATTTCTTCATATTTTGCAATTTATGCTTACATTTGTTCAATTCAATTTTAGTATAATCTGCTATTTTGAATTCCAGGATAAACTTATTCATTAAGGTCAACCATTACTTTTCCCTTAGAAGATGAGCTAGACTCTCGATTCTGTCTTTTTTTATCTCCTCATTAGTCGCTTGCTTTTTAGCTTTTTTATTTATTCTTAGAGAGAAGAATGTTCTACTCCATTTTTTCACTTTAATAATCAATTAGGAAAAATTTAATAATTTAAGAAATGCCTAATTTTGATTAACTAGATAATTGATCTAAATAACTGTAATTTAAAACTATTTGACTAATAAGATCATAAAATACTTATATCTTAATATTTATTAATAAACATATAAATTCTATTTTTCTATTAAATTAAATCTTTAGCATTTTAGATAAAATCACAAGGTATTTAAGAATGATGATAAAATCTATATATAAATGAAATATCTTAGAGTAAAATAATATTTTACTATATATATATTAAATATGGATGACGACCACTGTCGGTAGGACTTTCAATCTGGATGATGCCACAGATAAAGGTGGACGGACTCTTATGGGAGATACCTAATTTATTCGGGGTACCGTTAGAGAGAAGTTTCGACTGACGGTGGACTCTTAATCAAAAGCTCCTGGTTTTAAATCTTATCTCTGCCTTTCCATGTTAACTAACAAGGTGGTAGATTCAAGAATTTAGAATTTACGAGATGTTCCCATTAGGAAATTACAGTGTCTCGAGATTGCGTCGCAAGAAATAATAGTAGTTAAGAGGACACTTTTAGTTTTTTCATTAAACTAAATTCGTGACAATTTGTGGTTAACCTATCAATGGTGAAACCACGTAAATTAATTAATTAATTAATATGAAATATAATTAAATAATATATTATAGATAATTTAATAGATATTATGTAAAAATAATTATTTAAATATAGAAGTTAATTTTAGATTTGATAAATTAAAATATTATAAATTTATTTTATCTTTAGTTGCTTGTGCTTGGCTAAAATATATTACATTTTTTCCTGCAAATATCATAAATTATAAATAAATTGAAAACTTGGTAAAAGTTAAAAATAATTAATGTTGAGCAATCTAAAGTATTTGATAGTTGTTTTTATGCAAAATCAAATCTTTAATCATTAAAATAACTGTTTGCCTTCCTGCTTAATTGAAGCTACAAAGTATAAATTCTCCATTCCTGCATTTTCGTTCCTATCATTTCTCTTTTTCCTTGATTTCTCTCTTTTGAATAATTTGAGTTGAGAATTTATTTTCCAGATTTTCTCATTTCCCAATGGGAAACTATTATCAAATAAATAGAATTATATTATAAAAGGGATATAAATTTATTATTTTATATTAGATAAGAAAAAAGAAATTAAATATAAGCAAGATTGAGATTTTAATTTAATAAATCTAAATAAATTTAAATAAATATTGTTAATATAAGGCCAGAAATAAAATCACCTAAAAATGCTAAGATCTGAAGTGAAGACGTTTACTTACTTGAGAGTGAAATATAATTGAAATTTATTGAAGTTTAAAAACTAAGATATAAATTAAAAATATTTACTATTATTTATATGATTTAAAATTATAAAGCAATGTATAAGTATCTAGAATATCAACGTAAAAATATTTAACAAATAAAATTTATTTATTGCAACATCTTTAAATTAAAAACAATAATTTTAAGCAAAAAAAATAAAGAACAAATTCTAAAAATTAAAATTTTTTTTTCTGGATAAAATTAACATTCTTTCATAATAAACTCAAAAATATTATAAAAATAACTCTAAAATTATTTGAAATTTAATAAAGATATTTTATTTATAAAATGATGGATTTTCATTCATTATTTAAAAGATATCACTCTTTTACGTTCAATTCATATTAAAATATACTGCAATTTTCTGCTCCTATTATTGATATCAAATAATTGTATATTTTATTTTTAATCATTATAGTCTAAAAATTTGGACATTCCCTTGTTTTCTCTGGAAAATTTCGGACTGTGAATTAATATTAACTTTTAATTGTAAAAAGCAGTTTCTTTTAAAGATGAATGTTCATAAAAAATATAGTTGATTCATATTTCTAAGAAAATAAACTTTAAATTATATGAAATTCTGGTAAAAGCATATTTTTTTATTTTAATCATTCTTCTTTTAACTTACTTCATTTAATCACAAATAATGATCATAGAAGAAGATTAGCACAAACTACAACTTTAAGAAAAGTAAAATTAAGAAACAAAGGATACAAACTTAAGCAAAATAATTGAAATGCTGGAGCAAAAAGTTTATTAAAAATAGCAATTAGAAAAACGATATTGAAATTGTTGGTACTGCTAATCTTGATATCACTTACTAAGACATTGTAAGAAATGAAGACAACTCAAGTACAATGAAGAATAAAGAACTTGAAGAAATTTAAACAAACTTTGGTAACTGAGTAAGGCGTATATAAATAGAAACTATGACAAGAAACTAAGAGAATCCTTCGCGGAAGCCGTCCACTTTAAAAAAGGTCGCATAGAACAACCACATAAAAAACCTTGTAAGCAGAAACCAGGTTGAAAGCCCAAGATATACAAACTTGTATTTTACATTTAGTTAAAATAATAATAATAATAATAATAATAATAGTAATAATAATAATAATAATAATAATAATAATAATAATAATAATAATAATAATAATAATAATAATAATAATAATAATAATAATAATAATAATAATAATAATAATAATAATAATAATAATAATAATAATAATAATAATAATAATAATAATAATAATAATAATAATAATAATAATAATAATAATAATAATAATAATAATAATAATAATAATAATAATAATAATAATAATAATAATAATAATAATAATAATAATAATAATAATAATAATAATAATAATAATAATAATAATAATAATAATAATAATAATAATAATAATAATAATAATAATAATAATAATAATAATAATAATAATAATAATAATAATAATAATAATAATAATAATAATAATAATAATAATAATAATAATAATAATAATAATAATAATAATAATAATAATAATAATAATAATAATAATAATAATAATAATAATAATAATAATAATAATAATAATAATAATAATAATAATAATAATAATAATAATAATAATAATAATAATAATAATAATAATAATAATAATAATAATAATAATAATAATAATAATAATAATAATAATAATAATAATAATAATAATAATAATAATAATAATAATAATAATAATAATAATAATAATAATAATAATAATAATAATAATAATAATAATAATAATAATAATAATAATAATAATAATAATAATAATAATAATAATAATAATAATAATAATAATAATAATAATAATAATAATAATAATAATAATAATAATAATAATAATAATAATAATAATAATAATAATAATAATAATAATAATAATAATAATAATAATAATAATAATAATAATAATAATAATAATAATAATAATAATAATAATAATAATAATAATAATAATAATAATAATAATAATAATAATAATAATAATAATAATAATAATAATAATAATAATAATAATAATAATAATAATAATAATAATAATAATAATAATAATAATAATAATAATAATAATAATAATAATAATAATAATAATAATAATAATAATAATAATAATAATAATAATAATAATAATAATAATAATAATAATAATAATAATAATAATAATAATAATAATAATAATAATAATAATAATAATAATAATAATAATAATAATAATAATAATAATAATAATAATAATAATAATAATAATAATAATAATAATAATAATAATAATAATAATAATAATAATAATAATAATAATAATAATAATAATAATAATAATAATAATAATAATAATAATAATAATAATAATAATAATAATAATAATAATAATAATAATAATAATAATAATAATAATAATAATAATAATAATAATAATAATCATTCTTCTTTTAAACATATATAAATATAAATAAATATCCTTATTACATTCCTGTAAATCCTCCAATACTATAAATATTTTCTTTTAAAAGTAAACCCATTTCCTACAGCTCCACTATGGCATTTCTTCAGGACTTTAGATTTATTTTCTTTAATATCTTATTACTTGAAATAAGCAGATTTAGGTGGAATGTTACTTCGAAAACTTAAACATAGAGATGTTTTCCCTTTAGTCCTATGTTACTTTATTCTTTTCTTCATAATTAAAAATAATTTGCGCCAATTAATTTACTTTTTCAATATAAAGAAATAAAAATAATCTTTATATACTACAAAGTAATAAGCACTAAGCTGAAGTATAAAATAATCCAAAAAGTGAAATATTTTAACTTTATTTCTTCAGCTTTATTTTATTTTCTTATTGCATCACACGTTCATAAAGGATTAAAATAATGACTTACTAAATTAATTTGTTTCTGCATAACATAAGTTCGGTCATATTTCGACTTTAGGATAAGAAGTAGAATTGTTCCATAAACAGCTACTTTCATTGGAATAATTTTCGTAATAAAATGCATCCAGTAAGCAAGTTTTTTTTATTTTTCATAAAGGCAAATATAAAAGATAAATAAAACTGAACTTAGCAATATTTTATCAAAGAATAATATAAAAAAGCTTTAATAAATATTTAAATATACAGTAATATTTTAATTTATATTTTAATATTTTTAATATAAATATTTAAATTAATCCATTAATTAGTTTATATCTTACTTCATAATATTAAATACATTTTTATTTATTAAACTATTAAATAAATAAATAAATTTTATTATATTATATAAAATGGCTTCTAAGAAGTAGCAGAACTTTAAAAAAAACATTTAAACAGGAAAATTCTCTAAAAAATAAAAAAGCGAAATAATTACAATGAGTGAAAGTGAGAAATATGATTGATATGACGAACATTAACCACTTGGAAATCCAGAACTAAATAAACTTCCGACACAAACTCAAATAGAAATATTATCTAAGTCATTAAAAGAGTTTATGTTTAAAAATAGATACCTCACTGATAAAGTAGAAAAATTAGAAAAACTAATAACGTCTTTACTCGAGAAACAATATTAATAATCATAAGAAATAGAAAACAAACTGGAACAAAGAATTATTTAAATTTAATAATAAATTCAGGTAACGCACTTTTTCGTTTTAACAGAATTAATCAGATCCTATGGAAATAGAAAATGAAGCCTCAAATTAAAATAAACAGTAAACATTTATTTAAAATAAGTAGTAAATTTAAATGAAATAAGTGTTACAGGAATAATAGTTTAAAAGAAGAATAAAATGTTACGTGTGCAATAAATAACACCAATGAAAATACTGCTACTAACTAAGCGAAATTTAAAGAAAGAATAAATAATATATTTTTAGAAAACTATTTAGGATATATCCAACATAAAGCGGAAAAATTTATAGAAAAAAATTCTTTAATTAAAATCTTAATCCTTGGATAAATAATTAGGAACGCTAAGTGCAAGATGAAAACTATTCCGAATATTAAAGGATGGTGCTCTAATGAAGTGCTACACCGCCTAACTAAGCCTAGTAGGAATTCAAGACAAACTAATAGAGACAAGCTGATAGAATAGGTCAGATGGCTGACTACTAAGGCTTTAACAAAGCTTTTTAACTTTAACTTAACTTATAGAGCGCGTAGCACTCTCGTTGGTGCGCAGCTCTTTAAAAAAATGTTTCATACTGACAAGAATGTTTGTTACTGATAAAATTATCAGATACTGATAAATCTTGCTCAATACTGGTATATTATTCAGTACTGATAAAAATATTCAATACGGATATAATTTAAGAATACTCGTAATCTTTAATACTTGCTGGAGGTCCAAGAACATGGCAGGATTGTATCTCATTGCATCACCAAAGCAGAGGACGACATGCGTCAATTATGGGTACTTAACTTCCCCAATCTCTGATGAAGATGACCTTGTTGTTCACCTTCGAACTACTATGGCGGTTTTAAAAAAATATATTAATAAAATGCATTCATTGATAGATTGTAGTTAAGATATTTTCATAATTTAAAAATTCAATTTTCATTATTTTATTGGATAATTTTAATAAATAAAAAATTAATTTTTTATTAGATTTAAAAGTTAATAAGCTAAGAATAAAAATATTTACTTAAGGGAATTTTTATTTCAATAAAAGCTTCAAAAATTTAAAAATATTTAGTAACTAATTCTAGATTTTAATTAAAGATCTTAAAATACAAACTAAATTTAAGCTAATGGTTGAGGCTAAACATTTTTGTAATAAATTAGTTATATTATTTAATTAAGTGCTTATTAAACATTTTTATTAAAATAGTCTTAGGAATGAATTGAAGTATATAACATTAAAAAAATATTAAAATAGGTTTGAGTTTAAAAAACCCGATAATTAATAATATAAAAGCTATTTAAAATAATTCTTACAATATATTTTTTTATTTACAATTTTATTTTAAAAGCTTCTTAATAAAGGAATTGTACTTTAATATTTAAAAATTATATAAATATCGTACAATAAAGAAACAACTCAAGCAATTGCAGATAAATTAAAATAATTGAATAAGAAAATATTAAAATTTTCTAATAATTAATTTTTAGTTAAAGCTCAAATATAATTTCTAATTCTAACAATTGATTTTAGGTTTAATTAAACTTAAAAATTCATTCGACTAAAAATAGTTTTATATATCCTAGACATAAAATGTTTTAATTTATTATTTTAATATAATAGGTATTCATTTTATGATTTCACACGGCAATAGTTTAATCAATTTAAAGCTTATGTCTATAATTTTTCATTTTTTCCTTTTTTGGAATTATACGTTCTATTAATAGTTATTTAAAAGCTTCTTAGTCTTCATGTATTGTCTTTCTCCAGCTTGGTAAGTTTCCAAATATGAGTTACTTTCTTTTCATTTGCATCTATCGCTATTTTTATTAATTCTATGCTTTATATACTTCACCATCAGCATAATAAATTTTGCATATAGGAGTAAAATCTGTTTTGTTTTTCCAGGTTAAAATTTCTTTCGAAAAAATTGCCTTTTCTTATTAATTGTCCTATTTTTCTTGCAGTATTAATATCTCTTAAATCTCTTCATTCTATGCTTAAAGTTAGAATTATAAGTTCAGTTTCCATAAAATCACTCAGAGTAATTTAAGGTTCAGACTATTAATTTATTTTCTTTTAAGTTTAATTATACAAATGATTAAGCAAGATATTTTATTGTTAAGGACTTAAATTCACTGCTAAAAATTTTAATTTTCTAATTCTATTTTTTTTTCGATTGTATTCTGTAAAGCTTACTCTATAATAAATAAAAAAATGAAAGGTTTCAAATTAGGTCTCTACACCACCTCCAAGAAGGAGAGAAAACCGGAAGCCACTCTCAGCAAGTCCTCTTTTACTTAATCCTGACCTTTTTCTTAATAATCCGGAACATAGGCCCAAGAAGAACAAAAGCAATAAAAGAAAGTTATCCATGCAATAACTCCAACCTCATAAGAGAAGTCAAGGAAGCAGACTAAATCTGCTCTTCACTAGGAGGTCTCAAAGTTTAATACTTCTAGTCAAATGAGTATAGAATAGCTCATCAAAGTGGTACTGAACCTCCAGGAAGAGGTTAGGAAGCTGAAAAAGGACAATGGCAAATTAATGGAGAACCTGAACAAGAAAGAGGAGATCAATCAAGACTCAAGTTCCAGGAAAGAGATTTAAATGCTTTCTGAAGCCTTTTATAAGATCAAAACAACCAATCCTAAAGTTAGCTCTGAAAGCAGACAGAAATTGGAAATAGAATAGAGAAAATAGAAGAAAGCTAGCAAAAATTACAACTTCAAATGAAGATAAGAGACCATAAAAGTAACCTAATGTTGATTGAAGAAGAAATTATCAGAAAGCCTTAAAGAAAATAGAGGTAAATAAAGATTAAAAAAATGCTTTTGTTGTGGAAACTTGTGACATTTAATACGGAAATGTAAGAAATTCTAGCAGAAAAAACTGAACTACTGGATTCAAGAAAAAAGAGGAAAGAATCAAGAAGAAGCAAGATTAAACCTAATGTACTGCAGTCCAAGTGGAGAAATTTATAAAATCAAGAAAAATGTGATAAGACAAGAACAAGAAAGGAGAGGAGAGGAAGGTAAACCTGGAAAATCCTTAGTTTCCAATCTCGCTTAAATTGGCGCTACCAAACATTTGAATTTAACAGCAGGGAGTATGATCTACTGTCTTTCAGACGGGGTTGAAATAACTCAAAATGGAAAGCTAAAATTTATATATACTATTATTATAAAGCTTAATCCATATTGTTTGATCGAGCTTCGTATGTAAATTGAAAAATATAATTTAATCTAAACTAAAACATTTTTATCATTAATTTTTTGTTTAAATTTATTTGACAAGTTTAAGCTAAAGTATTAAGAAAAATTTTTATAATTAAGTATAAATAATTACTTTATCATTTCTTAAGCTATGAAATATAAATTAAATCCTTACATCTCAAAGAATAATTAAAGTTATAGTTTTTAAATTAAAAATTAAAACTATTACTAAGAACTTTATTTAATTGTGATCTTTATTTACTTTTATTTAACACTTCTTTTTGATTAAAATCTTAATAATTATATATATTTGATCAAAATTAAATACCATAGCTCATGTAAACTATCTAAGCAGCATTTAAAATGTATAATTAACATTATTTTTCTAATTAAAAAGTATGTTTATAAAATAAAAGGATTATATTTTGAAACCATTTATATTATGCATAATTTGTATTTAAAGCATCATATTAATAGAAGAAAAAAAATTAATTTAAAAAAGGGGGGAAAATAAAAGAAATAAATATGAATTATTAGATTAAAATATTTTATTTTATTTGCCTCTCATAATTAAATATAAATTTTAATTATACTATATAAATAACAGTGAAGATACATTTTATGTCAAACCTTGAATTTTTTTATTAAATAAACGATAATTTATTTATATAAAATGAATATTTCTCTCTTTAAATTTTATAATAATAATAATAATATACTTAAAGTTAGTAGAGTTTTGCATTCTCTGGAATTGCAACCAGTTCCTGCGGACAGTTTTTTTAACATGGGTGTGATCCACGACCTTTTTATTAAGTGGAAGTTACCACTGTAACCGTTCAAGTGATCTTGTAAAAAGCTTTTATTTGTAGATCCCTGTTGGAGTTATTCATAGTTTATTGAGTTGTCTCCATGTTCTTTTCTGCTCTTATTCGTTTATTTTCTTTCATTATCAACAGTTTTTTAAAATATGTTGATTTGATTTGCAACATCAACAAAGTTTGTATTATTGTCTTTATTTCGTTCTTTTTTATGATAATTTATTTTCTATATTTTCTAATCTTTTAATGAAACTTGTAGCAATCATTTCTTTTTCTGGATTCAATTCTGTTTTTAATTTTATTGTTATTTTTTCTATTTCCATTTTTGTTTCGTATTTAAAATTTTATTATGATTAAGTTCAGAGTTATTCTTCCGTTATTAATTTGCTACAAATAAGTTATCTTCTAAGTATTAGTAATTCGTTGTTCTAATCTTCTATGTTACTCATTAGTTCCCGTATTTTTTCGCCTAAGTTGTAAGTTGTTTCTTCATAATTTGAGATTACTTTTTACATTTGGTCTAATTAAATTTAAAGTTTTTGATTAGTTTCGTTTTTAGGTTAACTTATCTCTATTTATCCTACCATAACTTTACCTTCTGAAGAAGAGCTTGACTCCTCCTATTGTTATTATTTTTTCTAAATTTATTTTGCCGCTTTTCTCTTTAGGTTTCTAAGTTAATTTTTTGAGAGTCGAAGAGATTAATCCATTTTTTTATTTTCCTTTAAATTTTATAATAAGCAAATTCTTATCTAAATTAAGTTCCAAAATAAACATTCAAAGCTAATATAACCATTTAATCATAAAGATTAGATAACTTTTTTATATAACATTTTTCTTTTATAATAATAATAAATTAATTAACGTGGCGCTATCTTAATTGGTTAACCAAGAGTCATTATATCAGTTATAATAAATGCTTATGTTTCCTTCTTACTTCACTATATTTCCTTCATTTTCTTCCTCTTAGTCTAGTTCTTCTTTCATGAGTTCCATCATTTCTTAGCTTGATCAGTTTGGGTTTATCTCCATTATTAGATCCTCCTAAAGCAATATTATTCTTTACAAAATTTATTTTCTTATTATCTTTCTTTACTATCTTTCTCGCTCTATGTTATCTGTAAGTTTTCTCTTGGAGCATCTTAGGTTTGCTTCTATGTTATTTTAGAATTATATTAGCATTTCTTGGCTTATCTTTTGTTTTTCACTCTTGTTAATTCGTTATATATCATGTATGCTAATTTGAACAAGCTCTATAATATTTTCCTATTATTTTTTATTGTGGAAAAAAATTTTCTAAATATCCTTTTCTTCTCTTAACCAGTATTTCTTTTATAAAATCTTTTGTTCTTGCGATAATAATTTTTTAGTAGAAGAATTATATGTAGAACTTCTTGGTGAATTAGGTTTTTTAAGCTTTCCGATAAGAAATTTATTTTAAAATCTTGGTAGTCTGATAAAATTATTGAATTTGCATTGTATTTTTTATTAAATTTTTTGTTTAATCTAGTCAAAATAAAATCTTTAAATTATTTTTAAAATAAAAAAAAAGTGCATTAGTGAGTAGTTATTTATAAGACTTTATATATAATAAACATTTTATTAAGTAAAGCTAAACTACTGCTTATATTAATTCTTTCAGTCAAACTTTATTTTTCTATTTTTTTCTTTATCATTTTATAATATTTTGATTATTTAAAGATATGTTAGTTTTTTCATTAAGATTTTCTTGTTCTTTGTAAATAGGAAAAATTAATAAAGATGGTATTTTTCTAGTAAATTAGAGATTTTTTAATTTTCTTTTCTAAATAATTTTTAATACAAATTTTCTACTTAAAGTAATACTTTAATTTTACAACCCTGCTTATATGAAGCTAATACTTCTAAAAATAATCATAAGTCTTTAGTATTCATAAAATTTAGAAAATATATTATTTTTAGTTTAGAATAAGGTTCATCTGACTTTAGATTAAATTAGTTTATGTATTTTCTTTTTCTAAGCTTAAACTTTTAATTTTAATAAACTAAAGAGTTTTTTTAAATAAGCAATAATTAAAAAATATTACAAATAAAGATATTAAAATGGTCTTTTTAGAATTAGAAATTTTATTATTAATTAATTTTTTACTCAGAACTATCATTGAAAAATTCCAAGCAAATTATACCTTCTAGATAAATATTTTTCTTTAATTTTAACTAAATATTTTTCGTATATTAATTAATGAGAGCTATATAGTTAAAAATAAGAAAAATCTTTCTAGATTTGAAAGTGAGATCGAAACAATTTATTAAAAATTAATTTACGCATGAATACAAGAGATTTTTACTGAGAAGAACAAGAATAAAATGAAAATGAGAGTGATATCGAAAATAAAAGAATGAAAAATATTACTAGCAACCCTTTGCTATATTAAAGTTGATTTTTCTTTATTTAAAAGATTTTTTTAATTTAAAACTTTTTCATTATTTTTTAAAAGGTTAAATATAGAACTCAAATTTCTTTATCTTTTTATAATTTTTATATCTGTTCAAAGCATTAACTTTTAGATTGAAGTCAGTTTATTCATTTTTAATAAATTAAAATAATTTTTATCCTTGAATTTTAAAAATAAAAAGCTTAATTATTAAGCGCTGACAAATAATTTTAAATCCTTAAACTTAGATAAATTGTTTAACATTAATCAAAATAGATTTTACTGAATATCTTTTTAAGTTTTAAGCTATAATATCTGAAAGATTCTGGTTGCATTTTCCTTTTAAGAGTAAATTTATAAAATTTTTATAATAATGGCACCTAAAAACGAACCAAAAAAGAGAATTGCGAAACCTGAATGAGTGAAGAGAAAATTATGACATTTTATAAATATTATTCATCATTTCTAAATAAATTTAATTCCTTAATTTTCTACTAAAGCACCCATTTTTCGATTTATCAATTTTCTTTTTTTTATTTTTGTAACAAAAATATCAAAAATGATAAAGCAAAGTTTAATTATTTATAAAAGCATATGAACTGTTTACATTATTATGAATTCAGAGTCATTTTTCAAGAACACTTTTATATAATTGTTCTCAAACATTTTTTGTTAATAAATAAAATACTTTCGTTAGCTTTAATCTATGCTTGAATTCTTTATTATGGATATTTTAAAGCATAGTGAATCAGTTCTTAAATTATAGAGCTGAAATAAGTATATTTCTACACTCCTTTCCAATTTATTTGGCTTTTCTATTACTTATTTAGGTAAACTAAAAGTACTAACTTAAGGATTATATTTAATCAAAAATTAGCTTAATCTTCTAATGCGAAAAAAGAACAATTTTAGTAAATTAAAAGTTAAGGTATTTTCATTTGTAAATAAAAATGATATGAAAACTTGGAATGGTAGCCTGTTTTCATTTTATGTCTTAAAATTAAATATTATCGATGGTAACTAATATTTTTATTAAATTTCTCTTTATCTGGTTTACCTCTAAATAAATGGTCTCTGTTCTGAGTTTCCTCTTACCATATAGATGTATTTTCCTTTTTCAACATGTATTAATAATTTTTCGTTTTTCTATATTAATAAATTATTTAATTATATCTTTGAATTTGAATCCAGTTTATCTCGTTAACTTCAATCAAATTTAAATCCTAATTAACAAAAATCCATGAAATTTCCTAGCAAATTTTTATGTAAGAAGAGTAAAATCAAAAATTATTATAAAATAAGATAAAAATCTATAAATGAAGGAGTTCTATACACTTTATAAATGTCTTTATAGTACCAACAATGTAGAAAGGAAATAAATTTAACTATCTATTTATAATTATGAAAGTTAAAATATTTTTTTAATTAAAACTACTAAATAATGCTAATTATTAGAAAACTTACATATATTCAAGTTTGATAATAATTTATAGGAAATATTTCTATGAATAACTAAAATAAAATAATGAAGAAAACTTAGATAAAAAATTTAAAGTTTTTGATTAAGTTAAATAAAAAAATAAAATATTTGATAGTACAATATTCAAGGAAAGATATTATCTTAGAGATAAAAAAGCTATATGCATATGATTATAAGATATATGACAGTAATAAAGAAATAAAATAAAATTGTTTAAAAGTAAGAAAATGTTTTAGATAAGATTAAACTATTAAAACTATTTAATAATTTATTTGACTTAATAGAATCTTAAAACAACTTTAAAAATATAAATTAAAGAAACAATTTTTCTATTCATAACTATTTATAAAATATAAACAATTAAATTATATAATTCTAATTTAAAATTATATTTAAGATAATTATTAATAGAGTAAAGCAGAATACAAATAAATAAAGTCTATGTAAGCAATTAAATATTTAATGAATACTTAAAATAATTATATTATACTAATTATTTATTAATTATCTATTAATATTTTATTAACAAATATTTAAAAAATAAATTATTTTAAATAGTTTTTATGTTTATATTTTATTATTTTCCTTACATCTACTTATTTTAAATTTTGGTTCTTTCAATTTTTTAGAATTCTTAATTTAATTTTGCTTTAACTCAAAGATTTAGATTTTACTTGAAAGCTGAATTTTATATTTCCTCATTGCCATTTAAAAAAATTAAATTTTCAATTCAGTTAAATTTTTTTAATATGTTAAATATGCTAATTTTAAATGAAAATAAATCTAAAAACTTAAGAAGAAAAAATTAAATCTTTAAATCCATTTTAATATTCAAAAGGATTAAATTAAATTAAATTAAAAATTTTATGGATAATGGAATGTTTCCTTAATAGGTCCATAACCCTCTGCATTACCTTTTACAGGATCTCGGACTCGCCGGTGTCTCCACCCAAGTTCACTTCCGAGCTTTCCGAATGGTCTTGGAGTTATCTTTTTTCTTCAAAGCTAATCATCCGAGGAAGGATAAAAATTTGTAAGTTCTTTCCAAATATTTTTTCTTATTTACCAATTCCTCCTACACTTTTTTCATAAGTGGAATAAACTGCCACATATATAACATTTTTTCTTGAAAAAATTTTCTGTCGTCATAGGTTATTCTTCTATTACCATTGGATCATTATTTCTTTTTAGGTCTTATTCCTCTAATTTTCCTAGTCTCTTTTTTATGTCCGTTATTTATTAAAATCCGTTTTCATACTTTAAGAAATCTGTTCCCATTTATTTATCAATTCTTACTATATCGCATTCTATTTCTTAATATCTGTTGTTAATGTCCTCTTTGGTCACAAATTCATATGCGGTCTCTCGTCCTCGACATGATCTTATAAATCTTATTGTAAACTCATGACGTAATGTTCGAGGTTCTCATCCTTATTAATGTAATCAAAAATGATTTAAACAAGAGACTTTTTATCTTAGTTCATAAGTTGTTCGAAGGTGTAACTTTATTTTGAAATCTTGGAAGGAAATTATTTTTCTTCTGATATTTTACAATATTATTTCTTTTTTGCCTTTGTTGGAGTTTGTTAGAGCTGGAAAGATTGATCTAAGGAGCTACGAGAAGCCTTTTAGTCGAGAAAGCCTTTGTTCCATTCCACCATATTTTTTTTTATTCAAAAAGGATAATATCTAATTATTTAAGAAATATATTAAAGAATATGAATTAATTAAAACTATTTAAGACTATTAAACTTTTAAAATTATGAATATTTATCTTAACATTTTTCAAATCAAAATACAAAGTATTTATTTTATCTATAAATTATATTATTAAAATCTTTCAATCAAAATTAAAAAAATTAAGAAAATTAAGAATTATTCTGAAACCTAAATATAAATAAAATATTTTAAAGTTAAGTCCTATCTTATTGTTGAAAGACAAGATAATTAATTATTGTAAACGAATAATCATACTTTATATAGTAAATAAATATTTTAAATGTAGATACTAATTATATTTAAAATAAATTTAAAATAAAATATACTTAGACTAATTCGTCTTAAGTTTCCTAAGTAATAGCTAAAATCATTTTCTTTAAATTTTTTATCTCTATATGCACCAAAAAATTTATATTAATTCAAGAATTTTGTAAACATTAAAAATATTTATTAAGCAAATCTGATGACCTTGGTGAGATTTTTTAAGCAATAAAAGTAAATAAATATAAAAAATTTAACAAAATATCATACTTAAATTTTATTATTTTATATTTGAAAAAACTCATAAAAAAAAGGAGAAATTAAATACTAACTGTATTGAGATTTTAAATATAAAAAGCGCAAATAAATTTAAAAGAATTATTGTTGAAATTAAAAAAAATGAGACTAAATTACAACGAAGATATGCTAAAAGAAATTAAATATGAACATTAAGGATAATTTGAATCAAAATTGTTAAAGCTTAACTAATGGTTATAAAAATAAAAATAATCTTAATATGATTTAAAATATCAATCAAAAGTAAAAAATTTAGAATTTAAATGAGAAATAAAAAGATAAAACTGCTTAAATTCAATATATAAAAATTCAATATAATTCTCTTATGCGAAAAGATTAAATTTACATCTAAAATTTTAAAATAAAATCGAAAGAAAAATTATTTTTAATCTGAAATAAACTTTCTAATAAATTTTCGATTTTTTTAAACTAAATTTACATCATAAAATTAAAATTAAAAAAATAGCAAAGAAAAAAAATTATGAATTAATAAAAAAATCATAACAAAAAAAATGTACATTAACAATTAATTCAAATATAAAAAATGTAAGAAACACTAAAAATAAATTAAAAATAAGTGTAAATTCGCAAAAAAAAAGTTAAAAAAATCAAATTAGAAACAAAAAAATTTAGCAAGAACCAAATTAAAAAATATCTTATTTAAAATTAAAAAAAAAATATTTGAATAGAAAAACAAAAAAATTTTAAAGTCGATAAAAATTAACAAAAGTCAAAAGTTTAGATGTCAGTTTTGAAATATCATGTAATGAATCCCAAAATTTTAGTAAATAAATGCTTTAACAAATCTTCTATAATTTCTTTTTAAATGGAAACAAGAATATACAAAATATTCTTCATCATTTTTATATTTAAAATGGTTGTTTTTCAAAGTATTATTTAAAATGATGAATTTGTTTTTCTCTTGCAAACTATTCTCATTTTTATTTTTAAATTAGATTTATTAGAAATTATTATTAAACTATAATTCAAAAGATTTTTTAATTTTTTAATTTTTTAGTTTTTTAAATATTTTCAAGTTCACTCTATTTTATACATTTTTTAGGCTTATTTTATTATACAAATTAAGAATACCTAGCTAAAATAGCTGTGCTCTATTTAATATATTTATTTTTGTAAATCATTCTGTTATCATTATATATTAATGGAATAATAGGTCCATTTTTCAAAAAACTAAATAAGGAAAGCAAGAAAGCAAGCGACGAAAGAGGAAATAAAAAAATAAAGACAATAATAAGAATCTAGCTCTTCACCTGATGGAAAAATAATGATAGGTCCAGCTGAGTCAGTTAATCCACAAATTTAGAGTAGCGACTTTCTTCAAGAGTAAATTGAAAAAATGAAAGCAATTATCACTAAATAAGATGAAATTATATTCAATTACGGAGATCGAAGTCGAGAACTTATGGATTGCATCGAGGATTAAAACAACGAATTAAAAATATTGAGAAGCTAGCTAATAAAAAGTAGTTTAGTTACAGAATAGTAATTATGAGAAATGACATAATCAAATTTTAAATAATCTCAATGCATGATTATTGAAGAAACTCCAACTCAATTTTAGAATGCAGAATAAAATAAACCTAGATAAGAATAGGCAAGCATGGATTTAACTAAAAGAATTGAACAACTGGAAAATAAATAAAAAATTGTTGGTATTGCTATTCACGGAATCACTTACTAAGACACTGCAAAGAATGAAAGAATTTACAGATAAGAGAAGAGCAGAAAACAAAAACAGCTTTAAATAAACTTCAGATTACTGAAAATGGAGTAAACAGACAAAACTTTTAATACGCAAAAAGAAAATTAACAGTGGTAACCATCCACTTACAAAAAAGGTCGGGGAAGATTTACCACGTAAAAAAATTGGTCTACAGGTATCTGGTTGAAAGCCCAGGGATAGCAAACTTTTATTTAACACTAAGTTCATTTATTATTATTATTATCAATCTGTTATCATTATTTTTAGAGCTATTTACTTTATATTAAATAAAATATCTTTATTTTTAATTTTAATTTTATTTTTTAATAAACATTTTAAATAAGTTTATTTGATCACCTTTAAATCTTTTTTGTTAGGCATTTTTTACTAATCTATTTATAAATTTATGCTATGTCAAGCATTTTTTATATCAACTTTCAAATTTTTTCTTTTATTATAGATTTTACACTCGCTTATTAACATAAATTTTATAATTTATATTATTTCACCAAAAAGAATAAAATACATACAAATAATTAGGAAATATTTTAGATTATATTTCTTTTTTATTTTATAAAATTGAAAAATATTTAATTTATAAATTGTATTATATAAATTTTAGCCAAAATTAAAATTTAATTAATTTGAATGAAAAATAAATTTAAAACAATAATTAAAATAAATATATATTTAAGTAAAAAATACCAAAATTTGAAGTTAAAAGTTATAGATAAATATAAATGATTCTATTTTTATCTAATTTTATTCTTTTTTAATTAATATTTAACTAAATTTACTTTTATGATTTTATCCAATTTTATAATTTAAATTTCGTATATATTCATTTTTCTCGTATTCAAATATTTATTAGACTTGCTTTGAATTTGCCTAAAATAAAAAAATTATAAGATTAAAGTATAAAAAATATTAATGAAAAGTTCGTCAAGAAATATTTTAAATTTTATTTAATTTAAAAGAGCAAAATAAAATTAAACTTCTCAATTTTATGAATCAATTAAAAAAAATAGCTTTTAATATATTTATAATATTTATCTATAAATTATAGTCCTTTATTTAAAAAATCATAAACATTATTCTTAAAATAATTATGAAACTATTATTTAGTTTATAAACATAATTTATTAAATTAATTGTTTAAGTTTATATTTATTAATTTTTTAATTTATTGATATATTATTCATTATATCTTATTTTATATTTAAATATATCTAGTTTTCTTTAATATAAATTATAGAGTTTTAATATAAGTTTTAAAATTAATTTAAAATATTTTATTTATAAAAAACTTAATTGGAACCTTTTGCTAATTTATCTGGTATTCTAATTCTGTTTTTGTTTTTATTTTATTATTTTTATTTGTGAATACTTTTTAAAAAGCTTTAAATGGCTCTTAAAACTTTTATATCTAAGGTTAAACAGATTTCTTATGATTATCATTTTAAAGAATTAAAAACTTAAAGATTAAAGTTTTTCATCATATATATTAAATTAATTTAAGCTTGCTAAACTGATAAATAAGTCAAATAGAATTCTAAATAAAGATTATGCATAAAAAGTCTTTAAAATACTAAATCAATCAAAAGGAAATGTTTGTACAGTTTTTTTTATTTATTTAACTAAGGGTATTTTTCATAAACTTGCTTAAGAATATAAATATTTTATTGTGAAGTCAATTAGGACTTTACATCGCACAATTAATGAAAAAAATTTAAAAGATTTAATCTACCGTAATGTAATTTTATATCCTTAATATTTTCATCTTATATCTTATTCCCTTATTCGATTATTAAATTTAAGAGTATTCAAATATTTTCTGAAGATATTTATTATTTTTAAATAATGATCATTACTCAATTCAAATCTTTGAATTTTCATCATATTTAATAAAAACCCTGATAATTTCTCAAGCAAAACTTTATGATCATCCATTTTTGTTTGTATAAAAATAAAAATAATACATTAATTAACGTGGCACCACATATATTTATGTTTGCCACGAAATTGTTATATTTAGTTTTAAAATAATAATTTAAATCCTATCTGTATACATTGATTTTATTACTTTTATGGATTGCTATTATTATATCTATAAATCAATTAGCCAATTCAGATGATTGAAATTTTATTAATTAGCAAATGAATTTTTAGAAGTATTAGTTAAAATTTCGAATGGAGATAGCATAATGAAATATTTGATAAAACTATTTAGTTTTAATTGTTTTCTTTATTCTAATTATGCTAAATCGAATATTTATATAGCAGCAATGAAACGTATTTAATAATAGAATTCTTCGTATGAAGAACTAATTTTAAAGATATAAATTTTTATTTAAAATAATGAAATAAAAATGAATCTTTTAATCATGAAATCCTTTTATGAAAAAAGACTAATTATTCCACTTTTGATACAAAGTAAAAGAAAAAAAAGATACTTAAGAAAGCAGAAATCAACTCATTTTTAAAAATGTTTAAAAATAAAATAGAGATTTATTCTCTTAGATAAAAATATATTCACTAAAAATAAGGTTTGAGTTATTTTTCATATATAGTATCTTTACTTTCATCATTATTAATATTTATAACTAAATTTTCGTTTTGCTAACTTTCTTTTAGTTTCCTTTAAATTATATTATTATCAAAATTTTCGTCACTTTGAGATTAATTCTAATTTTTTAGCTTTTTTAGAGAACAAAAATACTAAATCTTAGAGTATTCAGTACTTTCTTCTTGTGGAATTGCGCAATCTGATAATCAAACTTCAGGGTTAATAGGTGCTATTTAATTTTTCTTTTTTGCTATATTTTTCTAAACTAGTTGCTATAGGTTAAAAGACTCATCATTTGTTTTTTATTATTTCTAATCTTAAAATTGGATATAAAAATCATCTTTGATTTAATAAATTTGCTTTTTAAGTTAAATTATTTTCTTTTTATTTATTTCTTAATTTATAGATATATTCTTCAATAAAAGTCTTCTCTCAACAAAACTCATTACTCCTCCTACTATATTTTTAATTCCGAATATTGAGCCTAAAATAGCACATATTAAAATAACTGGAGATACTTTAAGAGTTTATTTTGTTAATAGTGAGTTTTCACTTAATATGAAATTTATTTTAGCGTGAAGATTTAAACCATATTGAGCTTCTTAATTTATATATTAAGATCCTTTTGTGTAGTCGCCTAAACTCATTATATGATAACCTGTTTCTCCATCATATTCTTTTAATTTTGGATCGTTCGTTTCGAAAATCGAAGGAATAGCTATCACATCAAAAACTGTAGGTTCTGATCCTCTGAATATTTTGTCTTAATCTGCTTCCACAGTTAAATTAATACTTGATATTGCATTAGGAATAGAAGATGTTGAAGAAATATTAAACTAAATAGATTAGGAATAAGAACTTTCTTCATTTAAGCTTACCAAAACATAGGATTTTCCACTTATTTAACATTAATTGCAAGTAATCTTAACAAGACAGTTTTTATTAATCGTTTTGCATTTTATTTACTCTCATTTATTTTGTTTTCTATCAGAATAAAATTCTTCGTATATATAGTTAATATTCTAATTACATTAAGTAAACTCTTCTTAAGCTTCTGTCTGACATGTTCCCTAATACGAAATGAAACCTATTATTATAACAAAATCTGCAGTAACTACATTATTCATTTGTCTCATAATAGGATAGGGAATAAGAGCTTTGTTTTCAGTAATGTTATCAACTAAAAAACTAAGCAAATTACTTAATACAAAAGTAACTGCTAAAACCAAAAAGAAAACTGAAAACACTCCTCCAAATGAGTTTTTTGTTATTTTCATGAATTGATTTACCTCATAGTTGTGATTTTTATCAAACAAATCAAAATATTTTAGGTTTTAATATATTTGCTTCCTTATAAAAAATAAGGAACTTAGAAGAATAAGAAAAATGATAAGTGAGCCACATATATAAATATTGTATCTGAAAATATCTGCAGAGTGATTTTAGTAATTTTCAGGCTATAATTAATAGCTGTTTTTGAACTTGTGTATTGCAATTGGTTATGTTGAGCCAACAGGACATTTTTGATTTGTCGAACAGGCAAGGCAAAATGCAGCTCCTGGCTAATTGCTATAATATCCCGCAGCGCAAGGTTAACATTATTTATAGGAAGCAGCGCCCTTATTTGGTTACTCCATTCCTATTGGACAGTTCTGGCATTAATGACTTTAATTTGAGAAAGTTCCTAAAGGACAAGGTTCACACTCTCCATTTTAATTTTCAAAGGTTCCATCACTACATGGTCATCCACATAAGGAACTATTTTAATCACATTTCTTAGGAATTTCATAAATCCAAAATTAGTTCTAAGATCTTTTTTCTATGCCAAATTATCCTAAAACATATACTCCTCCAAAAAGAACAAGCATCCTTTTATAATAACCCATAGCATGGCCATAAACCGGTTAAGGTCATTAATCTCCTTCCTGCTCATTAATTTTTTTATTTTCAAAAGTTTCTAAATCTAAAGAGAAGAAATCTTTACTCGGCCCGATTCCTCAAACTTGTCCTCCAAAGTAAGCGAAAAAATGATCAACTGCTCCGAAAGATGTTTTAGCTACTCCTTCAATATCACTCATTTAATAAAATGTTTATTATTTTAATCTATAGACAAATGTTTTCAAATTATGAGAATCAGAGCTATCTTGGCCTTACAAAATGTACAAACTGCTTTTATAAAAGTAAAGATTGCAATAGTAGATGTGAGGTGACTTTAAAGAACCTTCATTTAATAAAGTTCAATTATTCGATGCAAAATCAAATTTTCATAGTTCATTAGTAATTCCTGATGAAGTTTAACCTCCATATATGTATAAATTACTTTCCACCATTGTTCCGCAGGCTCCTTTTCTTGGTATTGGGGAATTAATTTACTGAATAAGTTATCATGTTTTACTTATTGTGTTATACTTATTCATATCATTCAGTCAATTGCTTTATCCTTAGCCTCCTCAAATTATTATAAAGTTTCCGTATACTGCAGATACATGGCCAAATCTTCCTTAAGGTACCTCGCCGAAAGTTCGAGGCTCATTTCAAATTCATTTTTCTAAGTCAAGTTAGTATAATTTATTGGTAGCTTCGTTTTTTTAATTTTTTCCTCCGAATGTATAAGCTTTACCTGATACAATATTCAAGGTATGAAACTAGATTGGTTCTGGACCATCAAAGCTAGTGGATAGAGCTTCTCATTTTAGCTTTTATTTACTTAAGTCCAAAAAAACTACATCATTCTCAAAATTATCAAAACTTATTCCAGTAGTTACTCATATTTTATTATCATAGCAAGCAGAATAATGTGAGTCTCTTATAGGAAAATTTCATTCTTCTATTTCAAGTAATTTTCACTTCAGGTTACTGTGATTAGAGTAATCTAATTCCCAAGCTTCACTTTTCTCATCAAATAAAGATTCAGATCAGCCCATTGTTATATACATCTTTTTGTTTTCTTTAAAAACACAAGTTCCCGCCAGATATTAATCATTTGGATGAGGATTTGCAAAAGTCTTTCTTCATTGTAAGTTATTTAAGTTTAATATATAAATATTATAATCTTAAAGGTCTCCATTATTTCTTACTATAAGTTCTTTATTATCTAAAACTACATTGGAGGAATACTATTTTTATGGAATCTCACCAGTAGTTTCAAGTTTTATCCACCTATTATTAAAACTCTAGAAGACTCATACATCATTAAAGCTTTCATATAGCCCCACTCCTCCAAATATATAAAAGAGATAGTTACCATTTCCAAGATCTTCTAATTAGCAAGATGTAAACATTCTTGCTCCTGGTTTAGTTCCTTAAATATTTATCTGTTCTCATTCCTATTCTTCTATAATAAACTTTCACAAGTCATTACGTGGACCATAATTTGTGTTTCCTCCAAATACGATCATTATACTTTAGTTTTCGACAAACTAAGAGCAAGCTCCATATCTAGGTTCTGGAAACACTTCAGAAGTAAGGATCATAGAAAATCATTTACCAGAAATCATATCAAATTTTCATGTATCTGAGAGAATATTAAATTAATCCCTTCCCTAAGATACTAAAAAAAATCCTTAGCTCTAACTTGTCGCACCAGAAACTGAGTAACGTCTCGAAGGAGGACTTAAGGTTAAAGGAAAGGATCTTCACTTAGCATAGGATAGAATGAAAAAGCTTAAGTATATGAAGATTTACATTTTAAAATTATTAAAATTAAATAATTTGACAAATAAATCTTCTAGTTTTAAATAAATAATAAATCATTTAAATAGCTACGTAATATCTTTAACCTTTATTAAATATGAAAATTAAGATTTTATTTAAGCTGTTTCTTTACATTTATTTTTCTACCTTTTACTAAAAATAAGGATTTTGAGTCTATTCTGCTTTGTTAGAATAGATAAATCATGAAATGATAAAATAATAACTATTAGTCTATGCATACTTTTCTTTTATCTTACTTTGCTTTTATTTTCATAAATTAAAAAATAAGACTCTAGAGCTTTTATTACTAAAATCGAATAAATCAATAACTATTTTAATAGGCAACAATAAAGCATCTTATACATTTTTTAATTTTAAGAGATTTGATTGTAAGAACTTAAATAGAAGCAATTGATATTTAACTTATTAATAAGTTTATAATATCCTTCACTATGCTTTCATCTTTAATTTATATAATGATCATAAAGATTAAACTAACTATAAATTGAATTAAAACACTATATTTAATAGCTATTATTTTTACGTGGTACAACATTTATTACGTTCACCACGAAATATAACACATTTAAACTGCTATTATTACTAAATTTACTATTAAATTACGTTGAAATAATCTAAGACAACATCATTATAAAATATATTTGAATCTTTTACTAGTAGATATCTTTATACTTTAAAGGTAAATCACTTCCTTAGTTATCTTTTTAAAATCATACTTTGGAAAGCAGGTGAAATAACTTTCAAGTTGAATTAGATTCCTCAGCAGACAAAAAATTAAAGTCCTTATTAGAATCGAAGTTAATCGATTAAAAAGGCATAAAACTACTTTCTAATTAATATTTTAATTTAAATAAAAAGGAAAATCCTTGGAAAGGGTAGATATAACATGTAACTTTATTTGAAGGATTAAATACTTTTAAATTATTTTAAATAAACTCTATTATAAAGATTCAAATGCTGCAGCTTATTTTATAAGCTTTTATGTTAATTAATCTTATCCAGCAAATCTTTTATAGTAATATAAGAAAATCAAAGCTTCTAGCTAGGAAAATAGATAAAGGCTTTACAATTATTTCATAAACTTTACATTTATAAATTATAGCTAAATTAAGCTATTTTTATCTTCATAAAATGGTTAGTTTACTTTATTATTTTAGATTAAATTAATTTAAATATTGTTAGTAATTGAAAATTATTTAAATTAAATGGAAAAGTTGATTAGCTTATCAATACTTTAAAATAAAAAGTTATTATCTTAAATTTCAAGCTTTTAAAACTTAATATCATATATGTTTCTTTTTATTTTCCTAGAAGATTAATATATTGCTTTATAGACTTAAATTCCTTTATTTTACTAAGTACTAGCAAAATTTTTATAATTATGACAAAATTAATAATAAACATGATATTTTTATTTTTTTTATTGCTTTAGGTAAATAAATAAAATTCCTTAAGAATAAATTTTATAATTTTTCAATTAGCAGCAAAATTAGTTGAATGAAAATTGCTTAGTAGGAAGCTTAAAGAATAGTACATTTTAAATGTAAGTAAACAATTTATTGAATTCAAGCTTGGATGATTCCTTTAACAATTTCCTAGATAATCATTTAGATCAAAATAAAAGTTTAGGAATATTTGAAAGTTAAATATGTACTTAAAAATGATTAACTTAATTAAAAAATCCAAACTTATCATTTTAAATCAGCAAATTATAAAATCATAGTCCATATCGAAATGATATATCTTCTACAATATTTATATTAAAAAAGAAGAAATAATAATTAAAAGCTTTTTAATAATTAACTCTTTAGTTTTTTAAAGATTTATATTAAACATTTATTAAAACTAATTCTTAATATCTATTCAAATCATCAAATATAGATCCAAATTATTTGAACTTTTAGATTCCCTTTGCAGGTGCAAATATAATTAAGAATAAAACTTTTATGAGAATTATTATCATTTTCGCAATTTATTGATATCTCTAAATTACATTAAGAAAACTTTATTTGATGTTTTTAAATATTGGTCAGTAAGTTTTAAGAAATGTTTATCAATATCTTATTTTGCTAATTTAATAGTTAGGAAATAAAATTAAACTAAATTATAGAAATTTATATTAATTCTAGTACTTTTAAAAATTAATTTTCTTTGATTCTATTTTCAAAAAATTATTATAAAGTTTAGAAATAATTAAATCACCGAATATTTCTGAATTAGAATATCTTTCTTTAGGCTAATTTTTAGTAATTTCAATTTGTAAATATTGTATTTAATATATTTTAATTACATGAGACTCTGATAAAAGCGTATTCTCTAAATTAATCTTTTTTAAGCATATTTCCTGAAAGATGTTCTTACTCTATTAATTTTGCAAATCCTCATCCCTAAAATAAATTTTAACTAAAATAAATCAGCCACCTGCAGCTTGATAATTTTTTCTTAAGAACTCTAGATTTAACCATATTAAAAGATCAATAAATATCGAAAATTATTTATATAGCTAGGAATAATTATAAAATATTTACAAATAATTAACTAAAAAGAATACAAAAACGCCAAAAATATTTAATAATGGAAGATATTATTTAAAACTAAATATTACTATAAATTAATCTAAAATTAAGCTACATATAGCTTATTTAATTTTTAAAAGTCTAGTTCTTTTATTATTATAATTTCTATTACGATTTATGCTTTTAATTAAAAAGTGATCTTAATTTTTGCATTTCTTAATCATTTTGTTATCTTTATAATTCCTTATTTTTAATTTAATTTTTATAAATTTCTTATAATATTCAATTTTTTATTTTCTACATCAATATATTTTTAATTCCTCTCTTAAGATTTAATTTTTCCATATATTTTAATGATTTTATGATACCGATATTTATAAAATATCATAAGTAAAATAGCATTTAATATACCTAATTTTATAGACATATAAAAGAAAAGAAAAATTCTAAAATTGATGTAAAATAAAATTTATTTATATCAATATTAAAATATTTATTAATATAGCATTTTAAAATAAAAAAAGGTTTTTATTTTTTATATTATAATATAATATAAAACTAGCTTACTAAATTAAAAAACTAAATCTATAAATAATTCAAAATTTTTAATTTATTATCTTAAAAAATAATAAATTAACTCAAATTATTTTTATTCTCTTCATAAAAATAATTAGTACATTTAAATTACCTTTAAAAGGTATTTGGACAGGAAAAAATTAAAGCATTTTTTAATTTTATTTTTAAATGAAGAACTATATGTTTCTTGTGACCTTAGAAAAATAATTTTCGTATATCTTATACTCTTGCAATGTAAAAATATTTAATTTAAGAAAATGCAGTATAACTAAGATTAAGATATAGAAATGCAGAAGTAATAAATAAATAGAATTATATAATATTAAAAAAGTATAACAATTTTTATTTATAGTATAGCTATAATTGTAAAAACTGTATAATTATTCACTTTTTTATTATAGATTATATTTAAATTTTCTTTATCTAATTTTCTAGAAAATTGATAGATCATTAAGAAGCTCAAATCAAGATTTTCATAGATTGCTGTTTCTTTCGGAATTAAGTTATTAAACATAAAAAATTTTAAAGAACATAAATAAAGACTATAGATGAGAATGAGAAAATATAATAATCTTTTTAAACAATAAAATTTCTTTAATTGTAGAAACAGATTTGATAATTAAAGATTTTACGAATATTTTAATTTAAGATCCAGTTTATAGTCATTTTTGAAATTTTAGATTAATGAGAAATAGTTAAGATCTATGTAATAATAATAATAATAATAGGATAAATTAAATTTAGCAATTTTCGAGGATTTTCACCTCTTCATGCTGGACATCAGATTGCTCCAGTGTTAAAAATAAAGGTTTAGATGTCTCTACTCCTCTTTCCTCCCATTACTCTTGTCATTTCCGGATCTAGCCTTATTTCTAATTAAATTTTCTCTTGTAAATGTATCCTTATTCATTTAAGTATAATCTTTCTCTTATTTGTCTCTACTACATTTTTTTTTCTTCCTCTACTGCGCTTGTATGGTTCTTTATTTATTCCAGTACTACATCTTGAAATTTTGGAATTCCTTGAAGCGTCTTCATAAGTGTTCTGTCGAATTGCAGTAATAAAAACCTCTTTTGAATCCTTCCATTTTTTATTTTTTTTAAGAGCTATATAATTAGAATCGTTTTTACAGGTTTAAAAAAACTTTTTTTCTTATTAAAAAAGGGAATAAATGCCTTATGACAATTGGAAAATATTTTGAAGGAAAGGCAATTAAAATAAGAAAGAATATTCAATTTCAATGAAATAATAAGATTGGTTGCTAGAAACATCTGAAATTGGTAAAAGAAGATATTTTGATCCTAGAATATTAAACTAGCAGAAAATTAAGAAGATTAATTTCTAAAATTTAAAGGAGCAGCAAATTTTAATTAAAATGGATGTACAAAAAGCAAAAAAATAAAAACTCTTCGAAAAGTTGATGAATTAAAAAGATCAGAAATTGAATTTTATTAAGTTAAAAGATCCAGAAAGGAATTAATATTTCCCACATAACCTAACAATTAGATATACACTGTAAGATATTTTAGAAAAGGAAGAAGATAAAAATACATGATCTTCGAAGAACTTTAACAAAATTGTACAAAAGTATATATAACATAACATAATAAATTAAAGTAGCTTCACCAATTTTAGGATAGTCACAATTTAAATGTTCAATACTGAAAAATAAATAAATCTAGAAAATGAAGTCATAGCAGGTTGCTTCTCTTGAAACTCAAAGGCAGTATTCACATTGTCACCCCAAGTCAGTTTTCAGGTCGCAATAGCCGAAGATTATTCCTTTCAAGGTTCCAAGGATATGCGAAAGTAATGGAAGACATATTCAAACAAGGGTTCCAAACTCTGATGAAGCTATCCTTTTCCTCATCCTACGATTATGGTTTTATTTCCTTTGGAGGTTCTACCCACTAAAGCAAGCTAAAGTTTAGAACCCTCCATCTTAAAATTATTATATTTACTTTTTTTTAAAAACCGCCATAGTTGTTCGAAGGTGAACAACAAGGTCATCTTCATCAGAGGTTGGGGAAGTTAAGTACCCATAATCGACTTTATGTCTTCTTCTGCTTTGGTTTGGCCTCGAGATATAAGATTCTTAGATCTTCGGCACTGACTTAGTTTAGATTTAATTCTGGAACGAAAAAGAAATAATATTGCGAGCTTCATCAGAGGTGGGGAATTTAAGTACCCATAATTGACACATGTCGTCCTCTGCTTTGGTGATGCAATGAGACACAATCCTGCCATGTCCTTGGACCTCCAGCAAGTATTAAAGATTACGAGTATTCTAAAATTATATCAGTATTGAGCATTTTTATCAGTACTGAATAATTATACCAGTATTGAACAAGGTCTACCAGTATCTGATAATTTTATCAGTAACAAACATTCTTGTCAGTATGAAACATTTTTTTAGGAACTACGCACCAATTAGAGTGCTACGCGCTCTATAATAAAATTTATTTATATAAATAGATAAATTAGCGTGGTATCACCATTGATTGGTTCACCACGAAAAAAATTAAAAAACCAAATTTAAATATTAATAATAGGCTAGAAATGTTTCTAGCTTCATCTGGTCTCTTTGATTCTTATTTTCTTCTCTCCTTCTTTATAATCGAAATTGATTACCTTCGCTCTTCAAATTCTTGTAATTCTTCCTAAAGCTGGAGTTAGAAGAGGTTAGAGAACATTCCATTATTAGTTTCAAATTACCCAGATAGGTGAAATTCTTCTAAGTAATGATTGTTTTTGATCTCAGTCATGTCTTTGTTGTTTTCTAATTCCTGATCAGAATAGCGACATGTAGAATCGTGATAACTTTGAGATCTAGATTTCGGTTTAATCTAGTCGACCTCTCGTACCGATAGAGAGAACCTTTAAGCAAGTAAGGCCTATCACACAATGGATCCATGTTTACTTGTTTGTGATGGCATCTATTGCAAGAGTACTTGCAATGTAGACATGATTGAACCGGATTACCTATTCGGTCAACTAGAAACCAGAATCCATTTAAAAAATGAATATATATAATATTGTAATTTATATTATTATATATAAAAATTAAACATTTACTTAAATTTTATATTATTCTTAAATAAAAAATTAAATAAATTCTAATTAAAAAAACAAAAATATTTGCTTATCTTCTACTTATAATTTTTAATTTTTTTAATTCCAAAAATTAACTAGATAAAGCATAAAATAATTATAGCTTTTAATATTTCTAAAAAATAAGCTAATAATTTTTAAACATTAGATAAATAAAAATAAAGTAAATGATTAATAAGTAAAATCTTAAATATATTGATTTAATATAATTAAATACTATAATAAATATATTAGTATACTATATCAGATTATTAACTAATTAAACTTATTTTTATAAACTTTCAAATATTATTTAAATAATACTATTTTTCAATGCTTTGCAACTCAAAAAATTTTTTAGATTTAATTAGATTGCTTAAGAATTTAATTGGACTATATTAATAGTGCATTGCTTTTAAAACTAATAAAAAATAGGCAATGTTTAGAAATATTTGAGCAATGCTACAAAAATACAATAGCATTAAAGTTAATTAATAAATCTTCTTTCTATTAAAAATCCTTATATAAAATTTTAAAAATGGTTATTAATATAATAATATAAATTACAATATTATATATATTCATTTTTTAAATGGATTCTGGTTTCTAGTTGACCGAATAGGTAATCCGGTTCAATCATGTCTGCATTGCAAGTACTCTTGCAATAGATGCCATCACAAACAAGTAAACATGGATCCATTGTGTGATAGGCCTTACTTGCTTAAAGGTTCTCTCTATCGGTACGAGAGGTCGACTAGATTAAACCGAAATCTAGATCTCAAAGTTATCACGATTCTACATGTCGCTATTCTGATCAGGAATTAGAAAACAACAAAGACATGACTAAGATCAAAAAC
The DNA here is from genome assembly GCA_946699065.1 of Loxodes magnus. NCBI lineage: Eukaryota > Ciliophora > Karyorelictea > Loxodida > Loxodidae > Loxodes > Loxodes magnus. Next base: position 716,706 of record CAMPDV010000081.1, on the reverse strand, counting down.
AATCATTACTTAGAAGAATCTCACCTATCTGGGTAATTTGAAACTAATAATGGAATGTTATCTAACCTCTTCTAACTCCAGCTTTAGGAAGAATTACAAGAATTTGAAGAGCGAAGGTAATCAATTTCGATTATAAAAACGGAGAGAAGAAAATAAGAATCAAAGAGACCAGATGAAGCTAGAAACATTTCTAGCCTATTATAATAATTAAATTTGGTTTCTTAATTTTTTTCGTGGTGAGCCAATCAATGGTAGTACCACGCTAATTTATTTATTTAAAAAAGTTAAAGTTAAAAAGCTTTGTTAAAGCCTTAGTAGTCAGCCATCTGACCTATTCTATCAGCTTGTCTCCATTAGTTTGTCTTGAATTTCTACTAGGTTTAGTTAGGCGGTGTAGCACTTCATTAGCGCACCATCCTTTAATATTCTGAATAGTTTTCATCTTGCCTGTAGTCCTGATTATTTCTCCAAGGATTAAGATTTTAATTAAAGAATTATTTTCTATAAATTTTTCCGCTTTATGTTGGATATATCCTAAATAGTTTTTAAAAATATATTATTTATTCTTTCTGTAAATTTCGCTTAGTTAGTAGCAGTATTTCTATTGGTGTTAATTATTGCACACGTAGCATTTTATTCTTCTTTTAAACTATTATTCCTGTAACACTTATTTTAAATAAACGTTTACTGTTTATTTTAATTTGAGGCTTCATTTTCTATTTCCATAGGATCTGATTAATTCTGTTAAATCGAAAATGGCGTAACCTGAATTTATTATTAAATTTAAAGAATTCTTTGTTCCAGTTTTTGTTCTATTTCTTATGATTATTAATATTGTTCCTCAAGTAAAGACGATATTAGTTTTTCTAATTTTTCTACTTTATCAGTGAGGTATCTATTTTTAAACATAAACTCTTTTAATGACTTAGATAATATTTCTATTTGAGTTTGCGTCGGAAGTTTATTTAGTTCTGGATTTCCAAGTGGTTAATGTTCGTCATATCAATCATATTTCTCACTTTCACTCATTGTAATTATTTCGCTTTTTATTTTTTAGAGAATTTTCCTGTTTAAATGTTTTGTTCAAAGTTCTGTTATTTCTTAGAAGCCATTTTATATAATATAATAATTTATTTTTAGAGATAAAATAAAAAGTTATATGTATATATGAAATGACTGATACTGCCGTATTAAATTCGTAGCAAAAAGTAAAGAAAATTTAAGATATAATTAAATAATTATAATAATTATTAAATATTTTATCTTATAATTATAATTAACAATGTTATTAAAACATTTTTGAAGAAAAAAATTATTTATACTAAAACTAAAAATTATTTATTTTAAATTTCTAGTAAATAAAATTTATATCATATTAAAAAGTTAATTGTTTTATTAAATTTATTTTTAGCTTTTTTAATTGGCAAATAGAATTCATTCTTTTCAATTAATAAAAAATATCCAAATTTTAAAATCTATGTTTCAAGTTGTCTTTTTAAATATAATTAGAGAACACAATAAAAATTAAAAATTAATTGAGTTTTTTGTCTAAAGAATATTTGGTTCTGAATTGCTTGTTTCAATTAAAATTTTCTTTCTTAGAAAATTAAAATATTCTTGTTCTATTAAGTAAAAAAATTTGTATTAAAATTGTAATAAATTTAATAAAAAAAGCATATTCATGCATATAATTAAATTTTTAAAGTAAAAAGCAAAATTAAAATAAATAAGCAATTTAGAATGTAATTATCATGATTAACAGATAATTTTTTGAGAAATATTAGTAAAAATCTTCAAATAAAGCAAACATTTTTAATAAACTTAAAATTTAAAAATTATGAATTTATTTTATATAATTGAAGAGATGGTGGGAGCTGAGAATGACCTTCGTAACAACGCTTTCTGGCTTTTTGGCTAGGAACAAGTTCCTTTCCTGTCGCTGATAAAGTCCCTGGTCAGAGTCATTTTCTGAAGGGAACACTGTCTTTGAGATTATCCGCTCTTGGTAGGGGCTTGAAGGTTGACCGCTCATAGCGATGGAGCTCCCTAGCAGCTGTGCCTGGAGCACAACAGGATATCCCCGTTATTCCATAAAAAGAGAGCGTCGGGTCGTGCAATCGGAAAGGAGTTTCCGGTCCAAAATTTTTTTAGTTGAAATTAATTAATTAATTAATTTTTTAACTTTTTTAAATGCTCTTTTACTAAATCCAAACTTTGATGATTATTTTAAATTCTGTATTTTAAAATTAATGCTTTAATTATAAAGAATTTTTAATTAATAAATAATTTAAAATGGATGAGAAAGATATTATAGATTTATATTATAAGAAAATTAAAAAAATAAATTGAAAAATAGTTAAAGGAGATTCTTTTATTAAGTTTAAAAATGCTAAATATTTTATTTTTATTTTCTTTTAGATAAACAAATTTTATTTTAATTATATATCCATTTTTTTGTCAACTTTTAATCTTAGATAATTAAAGGGTTTTTAAAAAGAAAAGCACTTAAAAATATTTTGGTTAAATAGTTAACTAATTAGTTATTTTATTTTAATAAGCAAATATAATTTAACCTAGTTCCATTTATTTTTAGTGGTCCTTTTACATTTAATTATTTGGAAAATAATTCTAAAATTATCTTGCATTTTAATTTTTTTCTTTTGTAAATTTTGAAAATTAAATATTCTATTTTCAAGCATTTTTGTAATTCTTATAACTAAAAAGCTAAATTAAATGTGAAAATTATTTAGAAATCTAAATTTTAGAATTGTTGCATCTTATTTTTAGCTAATATAGAAGTTTATTTATCCTTAAATTAATTATTAATTATAAAAAAATTAATTAAGTTATATTTAATTTATCTCCAAGGTATAATTCTTTAACTTTATAAAAATGAATGAAATAATAAATTAATTATGAACTTAATTCAAATAACTTTTAAGTTTAGCTTAAATCCAAAGGTATAAGCAATTTGCTTTATTTATAAATAGTAATTTATGAATAAAAAATGTGTTATTTTTAGAGCATCGTGTCTTTACTCTAATCAATGCTTATATTCATTGAAAAAGTGCCATGTTATTAATTTTAATTTAGAAAAATCTACTTGTTATCCTTTTTATTTTGTAAATCACTCTAAGAGAAATTAACGAAGGGTAAATTATTTTGGAGATTAAGTAATTTTTTCTTAGAATATTCTGTATTCTCTTCTTAGGGAGTTGCACATCCTGATTATTCTTCTTCAAAGCTTTTCTTTGGATAAACTTATGTTAATTTTTTTATTTCAGCTTTATTATTTTTAAATATCTTTTTTAGGTTAAGCATTCTATACTTTCTTTTTTATTTTATCTATCTTCTAGTTTATATCAATTAAATTCCCTTAATATGAGCCATTTGCTTTTTTAGTTATTCTATTTTATTCTTATCTATTTCAATCATTTTTTCTTTCTTTTTTTTTATTAATCTTCTCTCAACAAAACTCATTACTCCTCCTACTATATTTTTAATTCCGAATATTGAGCCTAAAATAGCAGATATTAAAATAACTGGAGATACTTTAAGAGTTTATTTTGTTAATAATGAGTTTTCATTTAATATGAAATTTATTTTAGCGTGAAGATTTAAACCATATTGCGCTTCTTAATTTATATATTAAGATCCTTTTGTGAAGTGGCCTAAGCTCATTATATGATAACCTGTTTCTCCATCATACTCTTTTAATTTTGGATCGTTCGTTTCGAAAATCGAAGGAATAGCTATCACATCAAAAACTGTAGGTTCTGATCCTCTGAATATTTTGTCTTAATCTGCTTCCACAGTTAAATTAATACTTGATATTACATTAGGAATAGAAGATGTTGAAGAAATATTAAACTAAATAGATTAGGAATAAGAACTTTCTTCATTTAAGCTTACCAAAACATAGGATTTTCCACTTATTTAACATTAATTGCAAGTAATCTTAACAAGACAGTTTTTATTAATCGTTTTGCATTTTATTTACTCTCATTTATTTTGTTTTCTATCAGATTAAAATTCTTCGTATATATAGTTAATATTCTAATTACATTAAGTAAACTCTTCTTAGACTTCTGCCTGGCATGATCCCTAATACGAAATGAAACCTATTATTATAACAAAATCTGCAGTAACTACATTATTCATTTGTCTCATAATAGGATAGGGAATAAGAGCTTTGTTTTCAGTAATGTTATCAACTAAAAAACTAAGCAAATTACTTAATACAAAAGTAACTGCTAAAACCAAAAAGAAAACTGAAAACACTCCTCCAAATGAGTTTTTTGTTATTTTCATGAATTGATTTACCTCATAGTTGTGATTTTTATCAAACAAATCAAAATATTTTAGGTTTTAATATATATCTTTTCTTAGCATAAATAAAATGATCGACGGAAAAAGGAAAATGAAAAATATGATGTATAAGTAAAAGTTGTATCTGAAAATATCTGCAGAATGATCTTAATAATTTTCAGGTTACTTTGAATGAGCATTAATAATATTGTGTAAAGTGGCTGGTTAAGTCGAGCCAACAGGACATTTTTGATTTGTCGAACAGGCAAGACAAAATGCAGCTCCTGGCTAATTGTTATAATATCCCGCAGCGCAAGGTTAACATTATTTATAGGAAGCAGCGCCCTTATTTGGTTACTCCATTCCTATTGGACAGTTCTGGCATTAATGACTTTAATTTGAGAAAGTTCCTAAAGGACAAGGTTCACACTCTCCATTTTAATTTTCAAAGGTTCCATCACTACATGGTCATCCACATAAGGAACTATTTTAATCACATTTCTTAGGAATTTCATAAATCCAAAATTAGTTCTAAGATCTTTTTTCTATGCCAAATTATCCTAAAACATATACTCCTCCAAAAAGAACAAGCATCCTTTTATAATAACCCATAGCATGGCCATAAACCGGTTAAGGTCATTAATCTCCTTCCTGCTCATTAATTTTTTTATTTTCAAAAGTTTCTAAATCTAAAGAGAAGAAATCTTTACTCGGCCCGATTCCTCAAACTTGTCCTCCAAAGTAAGCGAAAAAATGATCAACTGCTCCGAAAGATGTTTTAGCTACTCCTTCAATATCACTCATTTAATAAAATGTTTATTATTTTAATCTATAGACAAATGTTCTCCAATTATGAGTGGTTTAGCTATCTTGGCCTTACAAAATGTACAAACTGCTTTTATAAAAGTAAAGATTGCAATAGTAGATGTGAGGTGACTTTAAAGAACCTTCATTTAATAAAGTTCAATTATTCGATGCAAAATCAAATTTTCATAGTTCATTAGTAATTCCTGATGAAGTTTAACCTCCATATATGTATAAATTACTTTCCACCATTGTTCCGCAGGCTCCTTGTCTTGGTGTAGGAGCATTAATTTATTGAATAATTTATCATGTTTTACTTATTGTGTTATACTTATACATATCATTCAGCGAATTACTTTAACCTTAGCCTCCTCAAATTATTATAAAGTTTCCGTATACTGCAGAGACATGGCCAAATCTTCCTTAAGGTACCTCGCCGAAAGTTCGAGGCTCATTTCAAATTCATTTTTCTAAGTCAAGTTAGTATAATTTATTAGTAGCTTCGTTTTTTTAATTTTTTCCTCCGAATGTATAAGCTTTACCTGATACTATATTCAAGGTATGAAACTAGATTGGTTCTGGATCATCAAAACTTGGGGATAGAATTTCTCATTTTAGCTTTTATTTACTTAAATCCAAAAAAACTACATCATTTTAAAAGACATCATAGCTTCATCCAGTAGTTATTCATATTTTATTATCATAGCAAGCAGAATAATGTGAGTCTCTTATAGGAAAATTTCATTCTTCTATTTCAAGTAATTTTCACTTCAGGTTACTGTGATTAGAGTAATCTAATTCCCAAGCTTCACTTTTCTCATCAAATAAAGATTCAGATCAGCCCATTGTTATATACATCTTTTTGTTTTCTTTAAAAACACAAGTTCCCGCCAGATATTAATCATTTGGATGAGGATTTGCAAAAGTCTTTCTTCATTGTAAGTTATTTAAGTTTAATATATAAATATTATAATCTTAAAGGTCTTCATTATTTCTTACTATAAGTTCTTTATTATCTAAAACTATATTGGAAGAAGAAGATTTTTATGGAATCTCACCAGTAGTTTCAAGTTTTATCCACCTATTATTAAAACTCTAGAAGACTCATACATCATTAAAGCTTTCATATAGCCCCATTCCTCCAATTATATAAAAGAGATAGTTACCATTTCCAAGATCTTCTAATTAGCAAGATGTAAACATTCTTGCTCCTGGTTTAGTTCCTTAAATATTTATCTGTTCTCATTCCTATTCTTCTATAATAAACTTTCACAAGTCATTACGTGGACCATAATTTGTATATCCTCCAAATACGATCATTATGTTTTAGTTTTCGACAAACTAAGAGCAAGCTCCATATCTAGGTTCTGGAAACGCTTCAGAAGTAAGGATCATAGAAAATCATTTACCAGAAATCATATCAAATTTTCATGTATCTGAGAGAATATTAAATTAATCCCTTCCCTAAGATACTAAAAAAAATCCTTAGCTCTAACTTGTCGCACCAGAAACTGAGTAACGTCTCGAAGGAGGACTTAAGGTTAAAGGAAAGGGTCTTCACTTAGCATAGGATAGAATGAAAAAGCTTAAGTATATGAAGATTTACATTTTTTTTATTTTTAGGTGGATGATTGATATCTAATTTAAAGTGATATAAATAATTTATAATTCAACTAATGAAGTTCTCTTTGTCTTACAATTATTTAATTTCTTTATAATTTATTTAAAAACAATTTATTTTCTTACGTTAAAATGAATTATAGCATATTTTCAAAAATTATCACTATTCTACAGACCTAAAAAATATTGGATACTTCTCCTTCTTTATCTTTAAGCTAATTTAATTTTGTTTTTTTTATTTTCATATATAACGCTAAATAAGCATACCATTTTATTAGTTATAAATCAATTTGCTTATATTTTTAATTTTATTCATAAAATTTAATTATAATTTATCTTATATTTAATAAAGTTCCATCTATCTCTAACTTTAAGAAATTGATATAAGCTTAGAAATAATTAGAAAAATTATTAAAAGTTCTAATGTAAATATGCATTTATAGATTTTTTTTAATTACCCCTATAAGTAGATTCTATGAGTCTCTTTTCTATTAAGCTGCTTATTTTTAATACTTATTTTTACCTTATCCTTTAACTAATTTTCTTTATTATTGCTTATTAAGTAATTATATTGACCTTGCTTATTTATTATTTTTTTATTGTTGAGATTTTATCAATTTGTTGCTTAAAGAATCTAATTTATTTAAATTTAACTTCTGGAATAAATATCTAATTAATTTTGTTTTAGATAGCCTTTGAAATATTAACTAGCTTTCATATCTGATCTTATTTTAAAATTAAGATAAGTATTTTGTATAATTTTCTTCATTTTGATAATTTATCTATTTTCTAAATAGGCTTTGAATACAAATCTATCTAAGTGTTAGACAAGTCATTTAACAATTAATTTCTCTTTATATATTCCTTTTTATTACTCTAAAGATACAACTGGTTAAACCCTCTCGAAAACATTTTCCAAGACATAATTTTAGGAAGTTTGACTATTTACAACAGAACTTAATATATCAAATCGATATCCTTAAAAAATTATTTCAACGTTATCAGATAAAATTTGGAAATTATTTTTATATGCTTCATTAATTTAATTTTTTCATCATTAAAGCGATAAAAATTTCCTCTTAAAATTGGAATTTACTAAATACTCTATATGATTTGAATAATAAATTTAAAATTTAATATTTATTTAAAATCGTTTCTCCAATAAATTTTTATCTCTTTTTACTATTATTTCGTTTTTATACCTTTATGTACTTTTTTCAATTCCTAAGTTGAGCAGGCTTATTTTTTTAAATGTCTTTTTTTCTTATTAATCCTTCTTAAGCTTGAAGTCTTATATTTTCACTAACCAAAATAAAAATTTGAATTTTTTATATTTGTGTCTGTTCAATTACTTTCGAATTAGAAAAAAACTTGTATTAACAATTAATTTTTATATTTAAGCTGCTACTTTCAATGAAAAGTTTTATAAGTATTTTCTACTAAGATGACTAAATTAATTTCACCTTTTTCACTTTTTTTTCTTTTTTATTTTAGACTTTTAGAAGATTAATTTTTCGAGAGAAATAGAAAGTTAAATAATAAAAACTTAATATTTAAATTTAAACTAAAAGAGTTTTTTGACGTCTTTAATTGCAAGAATTGCTTCTTTCAATTATAGATGTTAGTAGATGTTTTTAAATTGTTTTTTAATATTGTTTACATCTCATCATTTTTCTTTAATTAGTTCTTCTTTCTATTCATCTTTAGATTCTTCCTTTTTTGCTTTCTCCATTTCTAGAATCTCAAGTCTCCTTGTCATTAGCTTCTTGTGAAATATTTTGATCTATAAATCTAAATACTCCAATTTAGACCTGGAAAAGGAGTTTATATATTCTTGATCGTATAGTATAAGGTGCCTTAAGTCATAAGTCCCGATCTTTTCCGATAATCAATTCCTTATATCAGAATAGTACACACATTTAAAGATATCCTCGAAAGTCTCATACTCTCCACACATGCAATAGGGATTATCAATGAAATAATGACGATCTTAAAGATCCTTACGAAAATTATAAGTTTAGGATCTAAGTCTATATATACTGATAATTTCTCGTCTTACTATTTGTTTGATTTCGTGTAAATAATTTGTGGAAATTGTTAAAAATTATCAAATTATTCAGTATATACTTTAGCTGTTTTCATTCTCATAAATTTTTTAGTAGCTACTTTATAGAAATATTGTTGTATTTATTCTTCTATATGTTTAGTAAAAGTTTTAAGATTGGTATTATTCTATTAATTCTGCAGATCGATATTATAAAGGTCTGCAAAAACTTAATATTATTCCGTATTTTATATTATACAACGATTGAGTAGCTTCGTCAGTATTTTCTTTTTAAAAGTAAGTATCAGAAAAGACCAATCTATTACATACTTTCTAAAAATAGTTTTATTTACTCTGATTTCTAAGAAAGAATTTCTATGCGTAATTTTTGAAATTTTGGTTTTTTTTGCTAGAAGTGTAAAGTTAGTAATCTAAAGAATAAAATATAATGCTTGAAAATCATAAACTTTCCTCCTTTATATCAACAAGAGATTATCCAGTTTAAAAATAAAATCGAAAACCGATTTATAATTATTGTGAAAAATAAGAACTTTAGCTTTATTTATATATAAAATAAATTTCATACTGTTATGAATAAATTTCACAAATATAAAATTTTAAGTAAATGCTAATATAATAAATTATCATATCATTTAACTAAATTTAAGAATAAAATATAGATATAGTATGAAATTTTTTAAGTATATTACTAAGATAAATTTGTAAGAGTTTTATAGAACATTTATATCTATTTATTTATTTAAAAAATTTAAGTTTATAGTCTTAGAGAAGAGCTCCACAGCTAATTTCTATTTGTTCCTGCTCTCGCTTAAGCTAAAGGATGCTATAGGACTTCATTAATCCGATTTTCTTGTCTCCCCCTCAAAAAATAATTTTCCTTCTAGTTTCTTCTCCAGTTGTTATTCTCCTCGTTGAATCTTGAGTTATAGAATTTCTTTCTGTATATTTATCCTGTCCTTGTTGGTCAAAAGCAGAAGAGTTATTCTAATATTTGTTTCTTATTAATTCTTTCAATTTCTGCCTTCTTTCAGCATTTTCTTCAGCAGTGATTCTTCTAGCATATGTAACGCCGGATTTTTCTACGATAGGAATATATCTTATTTATCTCTTATTATTGATGTTCTGTTTCGATTTCCATTGGAATACTTAATTTTATTTATTATTATTCTTATTTTTCACAAAATTATTTTATTTTGTATTCAAGTTTAGAAAATTGGAATTAAAAAATTTAAGGAATTTCATTACATTATTTTCAATTTATTCCAATTTATCTTCTATTTACGATTCGAATTTATTGATTACTTCTTCCAATGATGAAAATTAATTATCCAGTGATTAAATCAATTCTTCGTATATCTTTTCTAGTTTTTCTATCCTTTGTCTTTGTTATTTTAATTTGAATTATATATTAGTGATTCGTTGCTACACAGATTATGCAAAAGCTTCCTTAGATTATATTTCTTAATATTATTGATGCTCCTATTCGATTATGTTAGATTATTATTCTGTTTTTTTACGAAAGAGCCAAGAGAGGATTATTTCTTAGGTGCCATCTTTTATATATAATAATAGTTCAAAATAATAGTTTATCCTTCGACTTTTGCCTGCTACTAGTCCCTTTATATCACTACATTCTTCAGCCTTCTCTTTCAGAGGTTATTCTAATAGCTCCTAAATTCTTAACTTCTTCTTATATATCCCGTTAAATGTTTGATAAATGGAAGTCATTTCATTACAGATATTGATTTTTAGTTTCTTCTCTTTTCTTTCTCTCTCCTAACATTTTTTCCAATAGTGTCCAATCTTGTTGCAAGATACATATTTCGTAACCCTTTTCGGTTTTTAATTTGCTTAGGTCTTGATTTTCGATTGTTTAATTTCCATTGGTATAGCACCTTTTAGAATTGTTTAACTTATTATTATTCTCTATTTGATTCCTTGGCTTTTTTCCTCTAATTTTTCGAAATGGATAATTTAATTTTCGTATTTAATAAAATCTTATGCTTATTGTTCTTCGAGAATCGTTAAGTCTGCAGAAAATCTGCCTAGTTATAATAATATCTCTACCTTCAATATCTAATCACCTTGTGGATTTCGTCGTCATTTTCGCGAAATATGAGATTTTGTCTTTTTGCGTTTATTTTTTCATTATTTTAAGCAAGACCATCGTCTTATTTTCCAAATCCTAAATTTGGTGATAAATCTTAATATCGCCTTATCCATTTCTTTCTTAATCTTCCAAAATTTGCTCCTTGATTAAGTCACCCAGGTTCATATAGGGACTAATCATCTTGGGCTTTCTTGGAGGTATTTTAACATTTTTCCCGCCAACCTTTAAATTGCTCTATAGAGGTTAAATTAAAAAATTTAAAAGTTTTAAAAACTCTTCTCCTTGCTGTACATATGGTCCTTGAAATATTCTTTCGCCTAGACAAAGCTTGACATCTTTTTACTTTTTTATTTTCCTAATCTGTTGCAATATAATCAAACTCTTTCTCTTTTTAGTTATATCTGATGAAGTCTGTTCTTTTTGTTCTCCAACTTCTTCACATAGATTCAATACTCTTATTTATTTTAATTTTATTATATATAATATATTTATTGAGATGTAAAGACAAAATAAATTAAAATATAGATAATTAGATATCTAACCATTAAAAGTATCCACTTCTTGGTTTAATCTAAAATTTTGTAAGTTATTGTTAAAGAGAAAGATCACTTTAAGTCCAGTATCTTCTTATTTTTAATTTGAAAGCATAACTGAACGAGGATGATAGGAAAGGGACGTCTTCCTCAAGGTTGGGGAAACGAAGTACTCATAATCAATTGTTGTCTTCATCTATTTTGGTTGGCCTTTTAGACATTTTATTTATCGGTTCTTTGTTATGGCACTACTCTCTTCAGTATCTTTAACTCGAGGTGTTTTATAAGTTTTTTTTCATCAGAAGTTGGGGAAATAGAGTACAGTTAATCGATTTTTTTCTTCTTCTATTTTGATATTTTCTTGCGATGCAATCTACCATTGACTTGAAAATCTCAATTTGTATTTATTTTACCAGTATTGAATAGTAAAAGTGCTACAAACTATCAAAACTCTAGACTCTCTCTAATATTATTTTTTTTTAATATTTTTCTTAAATTTAAAATAAAGAAAACATGATTTAAATTAATCTTTTGACTAAAGTATTCACAATATTAATTGAGATGCCACTGTGTTATAAATTTAGAAAAAAACCTATAATTTGATTTTTATTAAAGAAAGAACAATTAGGAGCATTTTCTTTATTTTTAATTGTAAATTTTCTTTACTTTTGCTTAACACTCAAACAAGTTTATATATATTACTAAATTAAAAAGTTTAAATTGGAGTTTATTGAACTTGGAGGACTTTCAACCTCGTGTTCACAGGACCAGTTTGATAACCTGGCTGGAACCAGCTCCCTTCAGAACTCTTTCTTCAGTCGCCTTTGATTGTGTACCACTTTGGTTTGTAGATTTGACCTCCTGAAGGATAAAATTAGTTACAGAATTCTCGTCTAATCTTATCCTAATATTAGTACTATTATTTTTCTTAATATTTTCTATTCCAGTACTATTATTTAATTAATTTCAATTTCTAACATTGTCTATATTTATGTCCAGTTTGTTTGCATACAAAGCATCTTGATTTATTCCTAATTAATTTCTTGTCTGGACTCCTCGGTAAATTAGTAGCTCCTTCTATGTCCATTGGATCTTGAATTGTCCTAACTTTTAATTCCTACTACTGTTGCTACTTGCTGTTCTCTTCAAGCACAGTTGTTCTCTGCTGCACCAATCCCATTTCCCTGAAGAAAGTGTTTTGCTCTCGATCGTAGACTTCCCAGAAGCTTTCTTTCCATTCCTTGAGCTCAGTAACTTGATTTTTTAGAGCTATGTTCTCTAATCGTAGCCTCTTTACTTCCTCCTTCAGGTCAGAGAACGCGACTAAAATTTATGCCTGTTCTTCCTGGAACTGTGGCATCGCAAACTCTCGCACGGCTGCTGCTTCTTGCGTCTCCAGCACCTTTCTAGGTCCTTCCTCTTCAGTTGGTGTCATCGGGGTAGCCTTTTGGCGCTTTTGTCCCATCTTTTAGGTTGGCCTGGAAGTTCCTAGTTGAGTTTATTATTCTTGAAGGTTTTGAAAAGAAGATTATTTCTAGGAAGAAGATGTGTGAGTTAAAGATGAGGGTTCTTAATTTCTCTCCCTTTTTAGGAGGTGGTATAAAAGCCTTTCTTGAACCCTTCTACCATTTTTTCTCTCAAACAAGTTTATTTAATAAAAAATATAATCTATTTTTTGTACCTGGAATCTCTACTTTAAAGTATTAATTGTGAAAAAGCTATTCATAAATTTAATTTAATAAAATTGGGATATTTAAAAAAAGCATTAATCAATTGATAAAATTAGAGAATATAAGTAAAACTTAATAGCTTGCGTTTTCCTCTTAATCTATAAGAATTTAAATAATCAATGGTTACTAATATAAAATCCCTTAAATTGAATTTTATATATTAAACTTCTCTTATACTACTGTTTGATGATTAAAAGACAGACTAGATACAAATTAATTAAATGGAAAATATATGAAATAAAAGTTTTCCATTTTTTAAATATTTAAAATGAAAGAGATAAAAGATTTTACACTATAAAAACATATAGCATTTGAGATAAAACTCAGATATTTATGTGATAAACTTTTATTTATTATGTTATATTTAAAATATGGACGGTGAGTCTCAAGCTAAGGTCTAGTTTGGACTCAACATCTGAACAAGATAGTCTTATTCTGTAGTCCGCGTTCTTAGAAACTCTCCTATTCTCTATGTCGTCAACTTGGATAAAAAATAAGGCATAGCTGAGACAAAATTTAACTAAGATTATTAATTATAGAAGACTACTCAAGACTGATATTTGTACAAGAATGAGTACTCTATACGAGCTTCAACTCCGGCCTTCGATAGTTTCACAAGATTTAAAGGAAGAAATTTTTGAATTTTTGAATTAAAGCAAAGAGAAAGAAATTTAAGCATTTTTAAAACATTAATCTGTGGATAGTCTAATAATGGTGGATCCACGTTAATTTATTATGTTATGTAATAAAAATCGCAAACCAAAGATATTTAATACAAAAGCTACGCAAACTTAGACATATCTTATAACTAAAATCTAAAACTTTTAAAATCCTAATAAAGAGTAAGTAAATATAGAAGTTTAAATCAATAGAAAGAGATATTAATAGAAAAGGAAAACTTTTGTAAAAAGCTAAGCATCAAAATTAGAATTCATAGTATAATATTCCTTTTCTTAATCTACTTATTTAAACCTAAAAAGTTATATTATTAAAAGAGATAAATAATACAAAAATAGTATATGAACAAAGAAGCCACTAGCAGTATTTTCATCGACACTAAATTTAGATTTGCTCATTAAATAGTAAATTTAAGTATCATTGATCTTATTTTATAAGAAAGAGCGTAAGATAGTTTATATATTATAATTATTAAATAGATTAGCGTATGCTAATTTAAATTAAATATTATTTAACTTTATTATTTTAAATTTTAACCTCATTTCTATATTAAAAAATAAATTTGAAGCTTTATTAAAATAAAATCAATTTTTCACAATATTAAAATGTAATGATCAAAGATTGCTTTAAAGAGTAAAAATTAAGATCCTATATATTCATTTTTTCCAATTTCGCCAAACTTAATGACATTTGATTGTTTAATTCTAAAGATATAATTATTAGATTACTTATACGTTTTTGCTAACTTCTATATTTTTAAACGAATCAAAATTATTATTTGTCTTTTGGGTTGATCAGTAATTTAAAAAATTTCTTCCTCTTCTTCTAATTTCATTAAGTATTTATAATATCTAGCCTCCAAATTGTTCTCTTTTATGTGCTTATCTTTAAACTGCAAGATATTTCTAGAGTTTTTTTATTTTTTATTGATCATTCATCTTTTGCTATTAATTAGTTTTTTTATCTCTATGATAAATATATTTTTCATTAAAAGCTAAATTAAACTAAAATCAAAATATGTTAATAGATCTAGCAGAAGTTTCTGTGAGCAAAACTGCTATTTTTTCGATTCTAAAATATTCTTAATCTGCTCAAAAACTTAGAAACTTTAAATTTTCTTGTTTTTAATTAATTAGCATAACTGAAAATTCTCTTTCTTATTCATTTTATTCTCAATTCTTGATTTATTTATCACAACCTCATTCAAGAAACTTTTGGGCTATTTATAAAGAAATCTCAAAGATTATTTTATTGAAGCCCACAAAGCCATAATTAAGCTATTACAGGTCTTTATTTAATAATATTTAATACCTTTTACTCATTTATTACTCTATAACGAAGATGATAACTTTAAGATATAGTGTCAATTAGCTCTTCAATATTATTCTTATTTACACAGGTTTAATAGAATATTTTAAACTCACTATGGGATGGAATTCTTCCTTCTATTTTATAAGGTCAGTATATAGACAGGTGAAAATATGAAGCTAAAGTTTTAGCTCATTAAATCATCTTAATCTTATCATTATATCCAAATTTTGATTCATAATATAAAGTTAATTCTTCAAAATTTATTTTGCTAATATTGTTTATCAAAGGATCCATTAAGAATTCCACTGCTTATTTTATTTCTTATAAGGCTATTATATCAATTTGTAGGCTCGATTAATTAACTTGTTTGAGCTATTATTCATACTATTCTAATCTATAAACATCTCCTAAAAATAAATCCTTTAGTTGTTTTTAAATTCTTTCCGCTTAATATTTCCATTTTTATTTCCTAATTATAGTAGTCTGCATACTTAAAGCAATTGGCTGCTTATTATTAGCATTTTTAGTTAATCTAATTATGCATTAAGATTTTTAAATGCCTACTATTGATTTATTTCATAGCCAAATATTTTATTTACAACTTCTTAATTCCTTTTAATGGTATTTAATTTTCAAGATATTTAAGTTCAAGATTTAGGAATATATTTTGCTTTATTATTTACGTTTCTTATAGTTTTTACTCAATAGAAATAACCAAATTATCTTTATACAACTAAGTATTGTCTCATTTGCATATATCTACTTTATCAGTTTCACACAGACATTTCAGCCTTTTTCCTCATGAACTTTACATTAGCTATATTTAAGTTAGTTTTAGTATAACTATTAATTAATTTACAGATCATTAACAGGCTTTTTATTAATGTAAGTATGAGAACTTCATTCCTATTGCTTAAAAGTAATCAAATGGAAAATCATTGCTTACAAAAAACACATTCACAGTCAAGCATTCTATACTTTCTGAATTGTATTAATTTCTAAAGATAGTGAATATTGACCAACTAGTAATTATACTATAATAAGCTAAGTTAATTAAAAGGCTACAATTATAGCATAATTGATTACACTAGAAATAGACTAAACATATATAGTATATTCTATTTATTAATCCAGGTTCTTAGATTATCAAATTAAATATCTTATTTCTATTACTGAGATAAACAAATTTAGTTATTATAACTGAAGAGATACTAAGTATTATTATTCAAGTGATGGAGTATCTATCAGTAATTTTAATAGCTTTAATAATAAGAATCTGATTTAATTTTTTCTGGACAATAAGCAGTTTAATGTCTTTGAAACTAATTATGAAGATTGTTATTAAAAAAATTAATTGGATGAAGTTTTAACTTAAGAAGATATATAAAACTTGCTAATTAATTCCTATTAAAATCTAATTACAGTATAAATTATCAATATTGCTTGCCTAGAATTCTTAAAAGACTTTCTATTTAAAAATAATCTTAAAATTAAAAATTATTATTAATTATTCCTCCTTTCCATAGCTTGAACTCTACTTAGCTTAGCAGTTAGTATTGCAATCTAGTTTTTATATTCCTGAAAGTTTGTTTATTCACTTTTTATTTTTTAATTTTCTTGGCGAAGTTATTCAAGTTCAAGCATTAGTTACTAATTTCTTAAAGCTTCTTCGGAATTATTCTCTTTTTTTTCTTAACTCTCTGATATTTACTTTTGTAGTTCCTTAGTCTGTTACATTAATTCGTTGTTTTTTAGTTTTTATTTATTGATTTCTACCTTTATATCATGGTCTTTTTTCTCTAAATCTGCTCGGCATTTTTCTAAATCCTTCTATAAGCTTTAAGCTTTGCGACTAAGTACATTTCTCTGAGCTAGAAGTTAATCTACTTCCTCTTATAACTACTTAAACTCAGTTTCAGTATGACTCTTTCCTCCTTAGACGCTTTTTGATTACTTTTGCATTTCTTCCTATAATTCCATCTTTTGCTAATTTAGTTATTTTATCTTTCCTTTGATTTCCATTAATTCTTATAGCAAGTTCTATTTATCTGACTCAGTTTCATCTAGCACGACTTCCTTTTGCTAAAGCTAAAGTTTCATTTCTTAATTTGTTTGCTTTAATTTTAATATCTGCTAATCTAAATCCTGTGGTAATATCTAAGCAGAATTTTAGAGAATCTTTTAATAAGCCAAAATAGTTTCTTCCATTTCTGTTTCGAGTCTAATGATTGACTTTTGAAGATCATATTTTTCGCTTTAAAGTCTTTAGTTTGTGACTACTACTCCATGTAATTCTCTTGTAGTTCTATCTAACTCAATTAATACATCTGTTATCATTTGAGGAGTAACCATATTTTGGGCTCCTTAACCTTAGTTCTGCTATGCTGATTCAATTGGTTTGAGTATTGGTTTAAATAAATCAAATTGAGCTCTTGAGCTGTAATTTATGGTAGCCATGCATCTTATGGTTAGTGCCATAATATCTCTTTGCTATCTTGACTCTGCTTTTACTACTATCTTTTTATCCAAACCAAGGTTAACAGAGTCCATATCAATTAAGTTACTAGCCAAGTAAAAAGTCATCTTTTTAGTATCTCCATGATTTAGTTCAATTTTAGGATAGTCTATTGTATATTTAGTCTTGAATTCTATTTCAGACTTCTCAGGACATTCAAGTATAAGAACATCAGGAAAGATAGATAGTGTGGCTGATTTAGGTAGTTCATAAGGGTTATTTTCATCCTAAACATATACCGAAAACCTTGTACCTTAACTTGCCAAAATATACTCTAGTCGCTTTCTTATATTTGCTAAGTCTATTGTAACTGGACCAAATTGAGCAATGGCTGTGCCTTTTATATCTTCTTCTAAACTTTAAGCTTCTACAACAATCCAAGCTCCAATATCATTGCATGAAGGTAAATAGACAGTAGAACTATGTTCTATGACAGTAGAATATTTATCTTGCTATTAAATAGACTTTCTTTTCCAAACGCATTTGATGGCAATAGGAATATTACTGTTAATATTTTTAGCTGCTGATATCAGCCTGCCTAAAGGGTAATTTTCATCTACCTCATGAGTTAACTCAAACTTAAAGTTCTAAGATTACTTGATAATTTCAGTTTTAGAGGATAATTACTTTCTATTTTAGCCTTTATCTTATGGTCACATTATTAAGAAAAATATCAAATTAGTTTTATTTAATCTATTCTTTTATTTAAATTTCTTTTAATTCTTCTATACTCTTAGCTGTATATCTAATCCTACTCTTACCATCTTATAGCTTTTAAACTACCATTCAAGTCTCAAGTATTTTAACTCTGGTCTATTAATATTTCTTAAATAGAGTTTATCTAAGTCTCTAAGATATGAAGCTATTTTCTAGATTAACAAATATTTACATTTTCAAACAATCTTAGCCTTTTTCATCTAAATCGCTATATTACTGGGAAAAGAATGAGACTGAAGATAATGATGTAGCTTGATATAAGCAGAAGTTTATTACTCTCATTAATAGATTTCTCAGCAATATAGATATTGCTACTATATGTCTATAGCCTTTAAAGGTTAAGTAGGTAAGTATAGAGAACTAAGTTATTTCATCTTTCACATATAAAGATAGTAATTTAAAGAGTCCAAGTATAGTAATGCTATCACTATAAATAAAGTTACTTCTTCTCTTATTTAAATGAGTTTCATAGGGATTAAAAATGCTTTGTATAGATAAGTTAAATAACGTTTAAAAAAAAAGCAAGTTAAAAGAAGCTTTTTTAAAGAGTTAAAGAAAAGCATATGCTTAAATAAGGGACTATTTCTAGAAATTATAAGTACCTTCTGCAAGAATAATAAGGATAAATAAATTTGTATTAGTTGATAAAGCTTAGGAGATATAAGTAACCTTCAAATATGTAACTACATTTTTTTATAAATTTAAATGGAAACTGAAGTTGATGTGAAAGACAAAAAGTTCATTGTAATAGATACTGGATCAGGTTGCATTAAAGCTGGCTATAGTGGCGAAGATACTCCATGATGCGTTATTCCTACAGTCGTTGGCTCTGATTTTTATACAGAAAAAAATAATCAAGGAGAGGATTATTAGCGTGAAGAGCGTAGAACAGGTGGCAAATTGGATTTGGAAAGACCAGGAGATACAAATTTAATCAAACCAGTTTAAAGGTAGTAAATTGTCCAGCCAGATTACTGTAATACATTGTGAAAGTATATTCTTGAAGACTGCTTAAAAATTACTGAAATTACAACATGTAATGTAATGATAATAGATGGACCTCTACAAAAAGAATATAGAAAAGAGAGCATTTAATTTTGGCTTGATGAAATGAAAGTTCAAAATATTACATACATGAATTCAAGTGTTCTTTCTCTCTTCAGCACTGGAAGAACAAGAGGACTTACTTTGGAAATAGGAGATGGAGTATGCTCCGCAGTACCTATTTTTGAAGGATATGGTTTACCACATGCTATCAGATAGCTATCTTTTGGAGGATATGACTTAACGTAATATATTCATTAGTAGCTTATTAACAGAGGATTACCATTGAATGAAAAATAATGGTTCGTTTCTCAATGCATAAAGGAAAAGATGCTACGAGTACCTAAAGATCACGAAGGAATGAATGGACCTGACCCATTAGATGAAGAGTAAAAATCTTTTGAATTGCCTGATGGATCCATTATTTAGGTTGATAAGGATATCAGAACAGTTGCCTCTGAAGCACTTTTCTATCCAAAAGATATAATATAAAAGCTTAAAAATCCTTAAATAGATGGATCTGAAGGTATAATCGACATTGGTATAGACTGCATAAATTTATGTGATAACGATTTAAAGCAAGAACTTTTATCTAATATAGTACTATCAGGAGGATCTACCATGATACCTGGATTTTAAGATAGAGTCGAAAAAGAGTTACTAAAACAATTACCAAAAAGCGTTAATAGACAAGACGTTTAAGTACTTGCATATTCAACAAGAAAGTATGGAGCTTGGGTTGGAGGAAGTATGGTAGCAAGTTTAGCAACTTTTACTGATTAGGCAATTTCGAAAACTGAATATGATGACAAAGGAGATCATAAATTTTTAATAGCTTTGGAAAAGACTTTTTGATTATTTTGTTATATGCTTTTACTTAAGCTATATAGTAATAACTAATAAGTAAACTATTATAAACATAAGATTATAGTAATGTAGGCATCTCATATTACCATATTCTTTATATATCTAAGATCAAATAACTTCTTTATTTTCTCAGTCTAATTCTAGTCCGAGCAAAACAAAGAGCTAAACTTTTTTATGAATATTTGATTTTAGAGTCAGTTTATTATTTAGAGAAAAAATATCAAAAAATAGATTGTAAATAGGAAAGACAATTCTTTCAAATTGAACTATAGAGGTTTAAGTATCATTGTTTAACCATATCTAGATGAAGCTAAAATAATAATGAAATTTCATAATAATTGAATATAATATTAATGAGATATATATCAAATAGTTATTGCTTAGTATATATATATTCTTAGTAATGAAATAATAATAAATGTCAAAGTATGATTAAATAAATCACATTTTTCTAAGACCCATAAAGCCTTCAGATGCTGCATCACTTGAATAAGATATACTAACTCTTGCTTTATCTGGAAGGGCTATGAAATCAATCAAAGTTAATCCTGCTATATTGCCTGCGGAATGTTTGCCTGTGTCCTTTAGTTTTCCACTGCTATGATGGATTACTTAGCTAGCATTACTGACAGCTAAAAGGATTGGATCACCGTTCACTAAAAGCTATACTGTTGGCTTTTTTCTTGAATAAAATCCAAATGTAATTTCGTACAAACCACCTTATACTACTACAATAACTGTTTTATTCCTTTCCCAAATAAGATTATCAGGAGCAGTATTTACTGTTTGTAATTCCCATGGAATAACAAAGCCTTACTTAATAATTCCACTTTTTCATATTCATCTTCCAACACAGTTTTCAGTGCAGATTACTTCATTAATCATTGCCTAGCTATTTTGATTTGATAAAAACTCCTATTTATTTTATTTTATTTCAAGATCACTATGAAACTAGTTAAGAGTTTTGTTTGCATCATCAATATTAGCTTTCATGTCCAATAATGTACAAAAATCTTTTATATTCACAAGTTACGCCATATCTTTCCCTACTTCCTCCAAAGCTGACTTGGTCTATTATATATGCTGCTCAAGCTTTTGAAATTCGGCTTTTCCCTCAAGACTATTTAGTAATTAATCATTTAAGCTCTTTAAATTTGTAAGTTCTTCGGAATTTGCCTTATCTCCAAAATGCCTCTAAAATGTCAAAATATCCATTTTTTAGCTCATTCTTTCTTCAAATTACTTATATGAAACTTTTTATTCCAAAATCTTATTTAAGCTCTCAAAAGAATTCTAATTCTTATTCTAAGATTCCTAACTAAGCGTGTTAAGCGATTGAATGGCTTCTTCTTATTATTAGCTGATTTATTCTTGCATTTCTTGTATATTTGCTTTATTTTACAATTGTCCAAATTATACTTTACTTTAGTATTCCTAAAATTCAAGCTGATCTACCTTCAAAGATTGCAGTTCCATTAGTCTCTCATTAAACTACTCCATCTAGTTTAAAATTTGCTATTTTTAGGAAAAGACCATTTGTTTAAGATCATTAGTGCTTTATTTTATTCATCTGGCAGTTTCTTCAAGATCTTTCTATCTACTTTCTCCAAGAAATCGAATATTTTCACTTAACATTTATAGTTCCTATGTGTAAATTTCATTTTCATTTTAGGCCTTTAATTACTGATCTTAAAGGTTTTGCACTGCCTCCTGCTTTGACTTACGCTATTACATACTTATTTTACTTAAAGTTTCTAAAACATCATTTCTGAATAACTACCCTTAGCTTTAAACTTACTCTAAATCAACTTTTTACTTAAGTATGGCATAAGTTTACTCAACATCCTTAACCTGTACTTTTTTACTTAGAGATTATTCTAAACCCTTCTGGAGGTTTTGAATTTCAGTTCTTAACATAGCTAAGACATTTTCATTTTCATACTATTTTTACTTTAGCTTTTATTCCATTTCTACCTACAACTGTGAAATGTTATTATACAACTTTTCGCATTCAAGTCTATCAGCTTTAGTAGCAATATTTTAAACTACTTAGGATTGCAATTCTTATTTATCTAATTTTTGTTATAGCTCAAGATTTATTTATTTCAATACCTTACTATCAGCTTTTAGTTCAATTGCTTTATATATGTTTGAAAATTCCTAAATTTCTACCTTCTTTGCTAATTATGTTTCTGTGTCAGTTCGATTTGCTTTCAAGTGTAAAGTCTGAGTTACTTCTTGCTTGTCAACTTTTTCATTACACTATTCAATAAAATCTTTGATAGATGTTTTTTGTTCTAATACTATTTTGATTTATTGCATATCATCTTCACTACCACATTTTTCTATTTCGGTTAAAACGAAATTGGTTAAGTTTTAGAGGGAAGTGCCTATATTATGTACTTCTAATTCCACATCCTAAACATTTGCTTTAGACTCAAGTGTAAATTAAAAATCCTCTAAAGAGGCTTTCTGGTTTACCTATTATTGGATTTCCTTCTTGGAAAGCTTTTCCTCTAGAAGTTGCATAATCTCTTAGTTAGAAATCTTTTGGTCTAATTCTTAGGAAAGCTAAGTTAACTGTCTGCCTATTTCGTTTTGGTTTGCCTTATGCTAAAGCTAGTTAAAGAAGTCATTCTTGCTAGCTTTTGTATTAAGCTAACTTTCTAGCTCCTCCTTTATGTTTTGCTAAGCTATTATTACTTCATTAAGGGACTTAAAAGTTAGTCTGACAATATCCTAAATATTTCTTCATTCATTCTTTCCTGAAGTCAAGTCTTCTAGAAGATAAAGAGTGTAAGGTTCATAAGACTTGCGAGAAGGCTAGAGGAAACTCTACTGTGGAGATTCTTAAAATGATTTGGAGGGACTTTGCTACAAAAAGTTCTTTTAAGGAGTGAAACTAAGTTTTTAAGGGTTTTGCATTTTACTTCTAATTTGAAATTGTTAGATAACTATTAAGCCTTTTAATTACAATCAACTACATCATTATATCACTAACTTCTTCCTACTTATTGCTTATTACCCACTCTTATACCACCAATCTATATGTCACACTCATATTTCTGACCTTTATTTTGCTTATGCCTTATATTTAGATGCTAGTCTTTATTTTATGTCTTTGTTGAAAGAACATTGATAATTATAGAGTCGAAATTTAAATTTGGCAATTGTCAATTTTTTTACCTTAATGAAAAAATAAAATACCAAACAATCGAGCAGACAACTCAAGATAATCTAATTTAGTCACTAGGAATAATATGGACTTTATAAGAATGCTTAAAGATTGAATTCATTGATGCAAGGTAAAAATAGTTACATCTAAATAGGTTAAAAGAATATCAAAAGTAGAAGAAATTAGAAAGCAAACAAATAATTCTTGATCACTAATAGATAAAAAAGGAACTACTTTGAATATAACTTCCTTATATTCTGCAAATTTTTATATTTAAACAAACATTTAAATAGTCAAATGTATAGAATATAGAAGAAGGAATTAGAAGTAGGTTGAATGGTATAATAAATAGAACTTTTTAAAGTAAAATGTAAAGAAATTTATTGAATTAGTCTGTAATTTTATAATATACACGTATATGGAGCTCTTTTAAGTGATGGATAGGTTATTCTATCCTAGAAACTTATACTAGCCTATCTATTGAAATTAGTATGACCAACCTCTATATCTACCTCTTTAAGCTTATAGAATTAGGTAGAGATCACAGTCTCCTTTTTCAATGTAAAATCCTACCTTCTTCAAATAAGTCTAAGAAGTGCATTCTTAAAATGATAGAAATAGTAAACCTCAGGTTAGAAAATTTGAATAGAAGTATATTAATGGATATACCTAGAATGGAAAAAGAATTTATCAAAACATTGAGACATTTGAAGATTCAGAGTCCGGAGAAAAGAAATAGGTAGATGAAAGAAATTTTGATGGAAGAGGAAAAAAGATAATTAAGAAAACTATAAATGGGCAGACTTAGTAAGAGGAAAAATTCGATAATTTAGAGGCTAAAGAAAGCTAGTAATTTGACAAAGATTATGAAAAAGCTACTCTAGAAATGGCAAATTACTTCAAGAGAGGAAGAAAGAAATAATAAAGCTCTTCTTAGGAGTAAAAAACAGAAAATCTGAAGGAAGAGAAATAGCAAACCAGCTAGGCATAAAAGAGTGAATCACCGGAAACTAAATTAGGAAACAAAACCGTAGACGGAGTGCCATTAGCAAAACTATGAAAACATTTATTTTAATTCAGAAATGTCCTTATTCAACTATATTTGCTTAAAGTATAACTTTTACTCTAAAATCCCAATTAAGAAGCAAAATAGAAAGATAAATTGAACAAATTTAATGTTAAATCAATTAAATAATAGTTATTGATAATTCTTAATAATCAACATTCAAAAGATTTAAGATATTTTGAAAATTCAAAATTATCAGGAATTAATTATAAAGTTCAAATTAAATAATTGAGCAATTTATAAAATTGAAAATCTAGTAGAGAAAACACTATTCTCTTACTTGAGATCCTTTATGAAATATATCACATAATTAATGATACTTTAATTTTAAGATATATTACTAGTAATTATCCGATAAAGTATCGCTTATTATATCAATAATTAGCATTATGAAATTAATACATTTTAGTTGATAAATAAAATTTTTATCGTAAGATATTTATTTTATTAATAGTCCTTAAGTGCTTGAAACAGATTATACGTGTTATAAATCTCACTTTCAATCCCAACTAAAGCATATGACTTTATCATTTTCTACTTTAATTTGCTATTTTTAAATTGTTTACTAAATTGCCGTAGAATAGCATCTAGCAGCAGTTTTGAAATAATCCTCTTATGTGAGAATTCTACAAAATAATCTTCTTTTGGTTATTTTATCTGCATGAGTATAACTAAGAGAGTAAGATAAACTTATAAAATAGGAATTTTACAAGATGGAAAGATTAAATAAAATTGGCAATCAAGTTAGTAAAAATAAATTTGCCTAAGATAGATTAATCGAAGAAATGCCTTCCTTAAATCATTTTTTTAAATAGGATAAAATAGTGAACTTATTGGCAAATATACATCTAATCAGTACAACAAAATACTCATTTACTTATTAAAGCTCTAATTATTTCCTTAGATAACGAAAAGAAAAGTTCAAAAAGTAGATCTTATATTTTTCAATTCTTTATAATCCTTTTACTGTTAGGCTTCTATAAAGTAAGATATGTTTAGAATTATTTATTATTTGCATATTAAAAATCAATCAAACACTCTTATCTCCTTTTATATTTCTCTTTTATATAGAGATGACTTTATATATACTCAACAGTATTTTAAGCGAGAGAAGAAAAAATATTTTAAGAAGTGCTGTTAATTTGCAGCTGAGATAGAAAAGTTTGAAACTAAAATCTTATTAAATAAATTTTGTATTTCAGCCTAGCTATTCTTTAAGTTTGTTCTTTGCAGATGACATTAGTGCAATGTAACTTCTAAAATCTTGTGCATTCTCAATGCCTGCAAACAGTTTATCCCACTGCAATTTCTGATATCTTTGTAAGGCAACATATCGTGAATTGCTCCAATTATTTCCCTTCTCTAATCTGCTACCTTCCAATAAAATTTAGTTTTGGTCTTTCATGGCTTTTATTTATGTAGCTAGATTATAAGTGAAGGATACCCAATTTGCTTTAGCTTAGACCTCTTGAAGATTAGACAGAGAGTCTCTATACGATTTTAAGAAAACTCTTGCGTTATAAAACTGTTAATCACTAGGCATCTTTTTATAATGGATGAATCTCTTATTTTTTTAATTTAAACAAGCAAGCATAGCATTTAGAGAAAATACTGACTATTAAAAGTAGGAAGATAATCTAGCTGGTTAGTCTTTATGCTTTATCTGCTACTTATCTACCTAAAGCTTTGAAAATCATCAAGTAAATAGTTCTATCTGTTTAACATTTATGTCCTTAACTTAGGAATTTTTAGCGGCCAATAAAAATTAATATACTAGACTAAAATAGATAAACGAGAAACTAGGAAAGAGCTATATACAAAGATTGATAGCCATGTTGCTTCTTCTTGATCAAGATTAAAAATATCTATCTTTAGATCTTTCTTGATAATTATTCTACTATACACTAGAATTTCTAGTTAACTGGATTAAAAATTCATAAAAATTTTAATCTTATTAGCAAAATATTTTTATTTACTTACCTCATAGTATTAAACCAAGGAATGCTTTAGCATACAATATAATAATGATTTATAATATGAATCAATAATAGAAAACTACATCTCTCTTACTTTCGAATGCTTATTTAATCATGATGAATGTGTTAATGAAGTATCTTATATAAATAATATATAAAGCTAACATTATTATTCACTTTTAAAAGCTTAAGTACTAAGTAATATTTTTAATAGGCTCTAAATCTTATTTAGAGTACCTTAAATATTTAAATGATGCCTTCTATCTAGAATTTAGGTTTATTACTTTCTAATTTATTACTTAATAATTTATTTTATTTTGATTGGCTGCTTGATTGATTTTATATCCCATAAATTATCTACTAGCATTTGATTCTATAAAGAAGAAATAGTATACTTATATTAATACTACTAGTTAGCTTTTAACCTTATTTTTTATTATTTATCTAGTGTTTTAATATTTATTAAGGCTAGAATATTATACCATTTGGTTTAATCATTTAAGAAAGACTATAATTGTATAGTTTCCTGATTATACAGAGATTTATTTATCCTAGCAATTAACTAAGTTTATTAAAGAGATTTATTTATTTCCTTTTTTAATTTAATAGAAACTCGAATATACTCATTTGAGTGAAGCTCACACTTAAATCTATGAAGCATTGTGTAAGTTATAACTTAAATGAAGTTTATCTTGCATAGGTGTAAATGATTCTCTATATAAGCAAATTATTTGCTTTATTTAGTAAAGCAATGCATTCAAATCTGAAATTTATAGAATTGCTTTCCTTGCTTGAGATATATTGGAGGGATTTTAAAGGGACTATTTATAAACGAAGTCAAAGAAGATATTTCTCATCTGAAATTAATATTATCATCTTCGACAAACTCTTATCATTTAATAGACTTCTAGACTTTACTTCTACAAAGTCATTCTAAAAGTAGTTTAAAAGATATAAAGAGAAGTGAAATTATAAGCTAAATAAAAGAATAAGTTGATTGATATTAATAATATGTATAAAAGGAATTGAAAATTCAAGCAAAAAGACAAAGAAGAACTGTAATTAATAGTAGTCCTTTGTGAAGAAAATTCAATAAAATAAATAATCAAATAAGTTGGTCAAAACGTAGTGATTGAAGGATAAGAAACATAAGATTCTTAAATAATATATCATAATATCTAGATTTCATAATTATAAAAGAACTGAAGAACTTTATTTGAAATTCTAAAGTGATTAAAAATACCTAAACTAAATATCAAACTAATTTTATTACAAGAAAAGTAGTTAAATAAGAAAATAATTGAATGTATCTTATAATTTTGGATACAAAGATCAATTTTACTTATTTTATAAGAGTGGAAACTATTTCCAAGAGAACTTCAATGTTTGTTCTTATTTATAAGTTTATTATTATTATTTTAATAAATATTAAAGCTAAGGTTAAATTTAAGGATACCTTTCTAATGAAAATTTCAGTAGTATATTCTTATTTTTTAATTATTTATCTTTTATTTTTAGTTGATTTTAATATGTTTATAGGATAAGACAAAATTATTTAACCAGCATTTTGCTTTTCACATGAGTGATTTCAACAATCTTCCTTCTAAAGCAAGTCATATTAATTCTGGTTAAGTCTGATTTCATTTTTCAATTTTTTATTGATTAGGTCATCATTATGATTTTTATAGGAATTTTTTAGAAGATTAATGAAGCAGCATAGAGTAAAGTTTCATTTGCAATATATAAATAATCTTTTATATCTTTCAAGTTTCATTTTTAATCTTTTTGATGCATATAAAATATTTTATTTTATAAATCCTCTATATTTGTAATAAGATGCTTCAGCATTCTTTCTGACATAATAGTTTCTCATAACTTTAGATCTTTTATATTTTGAATTACATTTAAAAAAATCAGATTATTAAATTTAAAGTTATCTTTATTATAGAAGTTCTTTCTTAAAATTATATCTCTTTTTAGTTTTATTAATTTCTTGAAATTGAAAACAAAACTTTTCTGTGACATAAATGGTTTTACAACTTAAAAATATTAATTTCTTAATTTAGAATATTTCTTCAAATTTAAAGAATGAAATTCATATTTTTTTTATCAAGCATTCTATTTACTGCTTTTAAACTATTTTTATCATTCAAATAAGCAAAAAGATTCTTAATGCTTTCTTCAATTTTATCTTTAATGTAATTTATTTTTGATCCTGTGCATTGATTACATATCTTTAGAGAAAAATATTAAGCTGAAGATTTGATTTAAATGTTTTATTCTGTCAAATAATAAATTGGTTATATATTTTATACTCTCATATATATTAATTTTATTATAATATATTTAGAATTTTAATGTTCTTAGACTACCTTGATATCACTTTTTACATTTAGATTAATTATAATATTCCATTATTTTCTTTGCTTTTTACATTTAATTCTTTCTGTCAAAACTTACATTTTTTAAACTCTTTTAGTTGCATATAATGTAAATGTCTTAAATTCAAAAAATTATCTAATGAGTTGCAGCAATTTCTCTCCTAAAAAGAGATAAGCATTGCATATAAAAAGAAAGGCTGGCAAAAATTTAAAATCCCATTAAAAATTATAAGAATGAATTGAATTTTTTGAATTTTAATGCTTTTATCTGCACTGTGAGCGAACTTCCACTGACAACCCCTTTTATAGCTCTATATTCTAATGATGATTTAATAAAATCTTGCCAGTTAAAAAATGCATACGACCATCATTTGCTATTATACAAATTTAACTTCCTTTTACTTTAAGAATGAATAAAGAGATATTTTCTTCTTAGGAAATATAAATATTTCGAATTTTGGTACTCCTTAAGGATAATTTTAGCATTCTTGAATATTAAATTTTTAATTTCATGATATAAGCTTATAAACTATATAGGAACTAAAATTTAAACTAGACTGAGAGTATATTTAGCATATTTTACTATTAAACTTTCCTAATTCCTTAAAATATGCGCTCTTATTGAAAATTTAGAGATATATTTGTCTTTTTTTCTTTAAGTTAAATATTATTCAAATAATCCGAAATAGCTAATAAATGCAAATTTCAAACTAATTTAGAGGTATATTATAGCTATTTTTCCTTGTAAATACAATTTCTTTTAGTAATAGTTTTAAAGCTTTCTATACAAACCCTGTCTTTTAATAATTTCAAATCAATAGTGTCATAAATTGAATTGTAAGCATTTGGTATTATTTATATGCAAAATAAGTAATTAAAAGGATGATTGCAAGAAAATAGTTTTATTGCTTAGTTAATAAGGACTAAGCTAAATTATAGTAGATTCTTTTGTTAGAGATGTATTCTAAGGCTTTGCTAGAATATTAAATGGATAATCTTAAAAATTACCTTATTTTTATATAGTTGAAAGCTAAAATATTTCTTAGATTCCTCTGTTTAAATATTAATGCAGCATACTAATAGAGTTACTTGCATTATTTCAATATGCTTTGGATGCTTTTAATTATTTATTTGAATCTTAAGTTATAAATTAAGTTATCTAAGCCTATAGAAGGAAAATCAACTATATAATAAGTTTAATAAACTCCTAACATACAACCATGTTAATCAAATCTTAGTCAGAAGTTAATAGAATGGTTAATATCTCCTAGAGCTTATTCTAAGGTATATGAATATAATTCTTAATAAAGATGGATTTAATAATATAACATGATATAGCTATAGAAGTTCTAAGAATCTTAATGTAATAAATAGCTATCAATTGATTAATATAAATTACCTATTCCTTTATTATCAAACTAAAGATATAAGCTAGTTGTAAATAACCATATAATCATTATTACAATTATCAATCCTTTATTCAATCTAAATATATAAAATGCTGCCTATTAAAAAGAACACCTTCTATCAATATTTCTGGCAATCCTTTTAAATGCTGCTTTTAAGTTATTTTATATATAACTATAACTTTTATCTCTCGTTAAGATAATTAATGATATTGTAAATTTCCTAAAGTTAGATATTAAAAAGATTCACTTAGTTGTATATATGATAAAGAGGCTTAAATAAGCTAAATAAATCTGTAAAAAATGAGTAGATGATTTCTTATTCTCTTTTTATATTACATTATTTCTAGTTTTGGAGTCTAGTTCTATAAGTTTTAGCAAATAACTACCAAGTTAACATTTGAGTCTCTTTACGCGTATCAATATTCCCTATAAAATTATGAGCATCCACTCTTTATCTCAGTAGAGAATAAAATAATAAAGTAAAGAAATACTTGAATAGGTTAATTATGCATATATAAGTAGTTTTTATTTAGTCTACTCTAAAATTAATAATTTTATCTTAATTTTACTTATATACTCTAAGAGGTTTTAATTGATTCATTCATAGTTGAAAGTTAAATTATCTGGAAGCTCTAAAGTTTAATATTTCATATGGAGAATTATTAAATTTTGTAGTATATAGTGACTGTAAATGCTATCCCTTATTTCATTTATAGAAATTATTAACTTTTCTATTTTTTCATTGAATTATTTAATGCATAATTAAGAAATAAAACAGACTGAAATATGAGAAGAAAAGAAGATAGTTATAGAAATAAAACACAAATATGCACTTTTAAATTATAGGTTTTAGGTTGCTTTATCATTTTAATCTTAAAGAAATTATTGCTGTTGGTCGATGAAACGTAATGATTTAAAGTATATAGAAATCTTTATTCTAAAAGTTAGTTTTATCTAAAATAACGATATTCTTTATTTAACTATTCTAGATTCCTTAAAATATGAAAAAGTAGCAATAAGTCTTGAATATCTAGTAGCACAATATAAATTTATTAAATAGTATGCTTTTAATATTAAGGTCATGGTTTTCTTTGGATTTTATAAAGTCCAAGTCTATAAATTTAGGAGATGCTTTGACTCTTCATTATATTGTTTTATGATTATTAATTTCCTTCCCTTTTCTTTCTGTTAAATTATAACTATAAATCTCAAAATTTCATTTCATTATATGAAACTTTTTTTCTTCCTCGCTTAGTTATTTCAAGCGCTATCAATCTAGGATTACTTCCGTATTAACTACGTATTTAATATGACGAATACTTATCCATAATAATAACCAGATGCTCATTAGTTGCAGTCTTTTATATATGAAGATGGTTCAAGCTACGACCCTGAAGTAAAAAACCAGTAGATGTTTAGCTTTCTTACCTATGTTCGCCTTAACCTGCCTGCCTATAAATTATAACAACTATTTTCACTTTCTTTTCAAGATGAATCGCTAATAATATCAATGATGCAAAGTTAAAAAAAGACTCATTTCTAATTATACTCCATTAGAAATAACTTTGCATGTCTTGATTTAGGATTATAAGATTGAGCAAGTGGGTGGATTCTTTTGGGCCTAACTTTTTACAAAGATAGCTCCTTATAAGATGCAAATAAGACAGAAGGATATAAAATAAAGTTATGTATAGCTAGTTTTAAAAAGAATCCCTAAAAGAGTTGCTACTAGTTTGAAGAATATGATATTTAAGAATGTGTATCTAATATTACCAATATAAATAAAGAATGAACTTTACTCATTGGCAGTTGAAATGATGACGATAAATTAAAACGCTTCGACAACGAATAACTTAACGGGATGTTATATGATACTAGATTTTATGCAGTGGATTTCATGATGGATGAAAATTATTTGTTTGAAACTATAAAAAACGAAACGTACTGCATTAGCAAATGCTCAGGATATTGCTCCGGACCTATCTATGCAGACGACTGTAATAAATGTAATGAAGCTTGTGAAACTTGCTTTGGAAGTTCTGATTTTGATTGTGAAAAATGTGCCTACAACTTTAAAAATGTAAAAGAAAGATGCATACCATGCGAGCAAATTATTCCTTTTTGCTTAGACTGCGAATAAGATTTTAAAGACTGCAAAATATGCAAAACAGGATATTTTAGACACTAAAATGGATCATGTGTTTAGTGCTAAAATGATATAGAAAACTGCGTTGAATGTTCTAGCGAAACATAATGTACAAAATGTTAGAAAGGTTTGAAATTAATTTAAGGCAAATGTTCTAGTACGTGCCCAGATTTCTATTAAAACAAAAATAGAGATGATATATGTGAATAATGTAATTTAGTCCTTGATTATTGTGATATTTGTGATAAAGCAGGTTCAAAATGTTTAAGATGCTAATAAAATTACATTTTAAATGAGCAATAAAAATGTGTACAGTGTAGCTAAGTTTTTGAAAATTGTTTAAAATGTTAGAATAATGAATGCTTAGTTTGTAATAGTAATTCAGTTATTTAAAATGGTTAGTGTATATCTTAATGCGAAGAGGGATATATGAATAATAGTGGAGTTTGCGAAAAATGTGATATAGTTTACAAAAACTGTAAAATATGTAGCAGTTCTCAGTAATGTATTTAGTGCTAAGATGGCTATTATTAAGAAAATAACTAATGCAAATCATGCTAAGATTTTGACTAATAATGTTAGACATGCACGGACAGTAAAACTTGCATATCTTGCAAGCATCCTTTTTTTCTAAATAAGGAACTTAATTTTACTTAATGCTTATAAGAATGCCCTTAAGATAAAACTTGCTATCATAATTAATAATGCAAAAATAGTACCGAAATAGAGCCTTTCTGTTCATAATGTTCAGGCTTTTAATGTCTTCAATGTGAAGATGGATATTGATTAAACACAAATGATAATTCATGTGCAAAATGCAAAGTAGAAGGTTGTCTCAAATGTCATTAAAACAAATGCTTTATTTGCTAAGAAAACTACGAATTGAGAAATAGTTAATGTCTTTAGCAGCAAAATTCTATTGAAGAATATGTTAAATAAGAATAGTAAGCTCCTTAAAGCTTAGATGAATTTAATATTTCAGAGACTTATAGAAATTTATTATAACTTTCTAAAATATCATAAGAAATTGGAATGTCTATAGGATTTGGATCTTCAGCTATTATGTCTACAGTTCTTAACTCTGGGGGCTCTGCTTCTGTTCTATGAACATTTTTATTGGTATCTCAACTAATAGTAACAAATGCTTTTATTAATGTTTAAAGACCTGTTGACCTGGATGCTTATTATTTCTAAAATAGTTAAGGTAAGGTGCCAGCAAGTGGAAACAGCAATAAATATTCAATACTTGATCTTAATTCCGAACATCTAGAAGTAGATGAGTATAATTTTCAACTATTGAGTTATCAGAATTATGCCTTCCTTGCAAATGCAACATTTCCCTTATTTTTGTTTGTTTCAATCTTATTTCTAGACTTATTACTTAGTTTATTTTAGAAGCATATTAAATGATTTTAAAAGATAAGAAACTAATACATACATTATAGAATATTATTATCGGTTTACTAAGTAATGTGCTTAGAACTTAACTATGCTATCTGGCTCCAGCTTGAAAACCCTTCCTTTGAAGATGCCTACTGTGGCTTAAACTCCATTTTAGCATTTTTAGCTCTGGTACGTTATTTTTATTTTAGATTGGCTAATTTTGCATCTTATATTTCACGACTGTAATAGTTCGCAAATATTTTAAGGAAGAAGAGAGTAGAGAAAAATTAGCTGCTAAGTATTTCAGTATATTTGATGATTAAAAATGCGAAGTAATAAAGAGCACTTTATACTTCCCACTCTTTTTAATAAGGAGATTACTACTATCAAGATTTCTGATTGCATACTATAAGTTCCCTTCAGCTCAAATTTTACTTTCATCCTTTAGTTGTCTTATAATGATATGATATATCCTGAAATATAAGCCTTTTAAAAGTAAAGTTCTGGCAGGAATACAAGTTAGCTTTGAAACTCTATTGATGATTTCGTATCTTCTTAACATCTATTTTTAAAATACCGATAATGTTTAATCTGATGGTAACAAAACATTAGGAATCGTTTTTGTGCTTTTCGCTATGTCTGTAAATGGCTTAGGATTTGCCATTTACATTTTTATAATAATAGCTGATTTGATTAGCGAATGGAAGAAAAAGAAGAAACTTCAATAAGTAGGAACTCAGTAAGTATTCTTGGAAATGTCTTCCATTTCATAAAGGAGCGTTGATTAATAAGACAGGAATACCCTTCCAAAAATTTAGCGAACATCCTAAGTATAGTCCATAAGAACTTCTCCTAAGAAATTATTAAAATAAGGTTAGTAAGCAAATGTCTAACAATATCAAGAGTAGAAAAAATCCGACAGAACTAGAGATTAAAATACTTCGTAACTTCAAACTTAAGATTTCTTTTTGAATTAGAATAAAGTGGATAATTATTATAGTCAGTAAAAAGAAAAGGAACCATTTCAAGAATCATCTGATTATTTACCAAATTTCTTAGTACCTTTCCAATAAAATTTTAAAAACGCATAAACGAAAAAGTAAACAGATAAAAAGCATAAGCAAACAGATAATTTTGTAAAAAATAAGGAAAGAGAAATGTAATAGAGAGTTAACGTTCAGGAGTTAAAAAAAGTATACAAACGTTCTAAGAAAAATTACTCGGAAGAATGAGAAAATTGGGTTTTGAACTAAAAATAACTTTAAATTTTAGAAATTAATTATAAGAATAAGCATATTAATTACTTTTTAAGATTACTAAAATTGATTTTAATTAGTCTAACTTTTTAAATTTAATAAAGCTAATCATTTAGCTTCATATAATAGTTCTTTTTTAACAAATAAAAATATATTGAAGTGCCAAATAAAGTGAATCAAAAGAAATTAATAGAAATAAATAAGAAGAAAGCTAGTTAAATATTTTTCAATGAAAGATTAGTTAAAAAAATGATTATTTAAATAAATTTCAGATTTCCCTTTATAATATATCTATAAAAGCAATTAAGATATTAAACTTACAAATTCTTTAGATTAATAGTTCCTATTTTCATATTTGATCTATGCTTTATTTTACATATCCTAAATAATGATATAGATGTTCTATATATATTTTAGATATCATTATAAACTTTATTTTTGCAAACATTTTTAATATAACTAATATCATTTAGTAGATTTGAAAGGATATAAGATTTTTACACTCTATTAAATAATAATTTTATTTCTGTCTATATATTCTGAGTAAATAGCTTGCTCTTAATTGGAATTATAGAAAAAGATTATCTAATACCTTATTAAATATTTCTTTCACATATTTTATCTTATATTGATAATATTCTTCATTTCTTTTTTATTTTTAATCATTATTATTAAGATTCTATATTGCATTTTATCTTTCTTTTAAATTTAGAAAAGTATTAGAAAATATCATTATGAATAATGCTATTTCATAAGCTTGGATAATTTTGATGCTTTTATATGGAAATAATTGAGATTAATTTTGAAAATAGTATACACTTTTGAGCATATATTTACAACTTTAATTTTATTTCTAGCTTATTTTGAATTATTACATTGCTAGCATTAAATAACTATATTTAACTTAATAAAAGCATATCACTAATATTTATCATTAAATACCTTTAATTATTACTCTCTTAATACACCCTTATTTTAATGACTGGAAAGTATATATTTCTAGTGAATAAGCTAGATATAATTTACTTTATACGATGCTTTATAAATATATAATATCTGCTTTTTTGCTAATTTAATTTCTTTAAAATCTAAACTATATTAACATTTAATTAATCCACTCTTATACCTATTTAACGTTTAGTATTAGCATATAGTTAATAAGTAACTTTTGTAATTTAGTCTTTTATACACAAAGCTAATTGCACTATTTGAAATTTTAGATGCTACTATATGATTTATAAAATTAAATGTTCTTTGATTAGAGAAAATAGACGAATTTTTAATTTAAATCATGAAATATCAATAGCATCTATATAAAATCTGTATGAGATATTAAAGAATAGAAAACTATTGGTTTTCTTTAAAATGACTCAACTGTATTTGCTAAAACCTAACTAAACTTTCAAATTGTTGCTTGAGGTTAAAAAATATAATACAGATTTTTCTAACACCTAGTTTAAAAGAGCAGATAGGATAAAAAGCTCATTAGATGTCATAGAAAAGATGAAATTTATGCATTAATATATAAAATGAGGGTTTATAGATTAATTATATTTAATCAGTTCTTAGAATTGCTTTCGGTATAAATATAACTTGGAATTAATCTGTTCAAGTATACTAATTTTCTAATAAATGCTCTAGTTAAACCCTTCTTAAGTAAATAACTCAAACTCTACACTGAAGGACATTTTAAGTTAGATATGAACCACAAGCAAAAATGAGTCCTTTAATTATAAAGAATTATAAATGAAATAAATAATTATTAATCAGATAGAATTTTAGTTACTTGCAATAAATATTAAATTAATATTCTATATATCAAATCTTAAATATTAGAATAAGCTTGTTGCAAAATATCTATTTTATCGTTTTACTAATTATTTATACGCTATTTAATCTAAAACTATACCATGCTGCTTATTTAAATGAAGGCCTTTTATCAAGATTTCATATGCTAAATTATTCAATAGTATTCAGCAATTATTTATCGATAAAAAATGATATAGTTTTTAATTATTTTAAAATTAAGTTAAAGCTAAATTATACTATTTTGTTATTATAGAACTAATAAATAACTACTAATATATTTAAGAAATTTAGCTAATCTTTTTTAAAGCTTGCTTTTAAGTTATTTTATATATTATAACAACTGTTAATTCTTAGAAATTATTTAGTTATATATAAGCATTAAAAGCTTAAAATAAACATTCAGAATGCACTGTTTTTTATAATAATGTATAAGCTTTACTAAATAAGATTAGTTTACTCTATTTTAATACTTACTATATGTTTAAGAGAAACTTAATGTATTTTTAGTTCTTTATCTATAATAGACAAAAATAAAAGCTGAAAGTTAAGACTCTAAAATTGTGTTTTTGAGTAAGTGTAAAGATGGATTATATTATGCAGAGTAATTTCTATTAAATTACCTTAATTTTAAAGATTGATTTAGTTAAATATAAATGCTACAAGACTAAAGTGAATGCTTTAAGTTGTAAGAAATAAGTAAATTTGTTCTTATTTCATTTGTATATAGCCTATTACTATAATTATAGTTTAGATTTATTAATATTAGCAGATAACTACAATGAAAATGTTAAATATAAGAAGAATATTAATACCTCCACATATTTTTATACCCTTTTTGACTCCTACCAAGATTCTTGTTCATCGTCGCTCCTGAAGTATTTCCTGGTACTTTGTTTAAGTTAATCTCAGTAGGAGGATTGCTCCTCCCTATTTAAACATATATAATAAACTAAAACGATTAAAGTTTGATATAGTTTTACTATTTGTAAAAAATTTTTAAGTTTTTCCCTTTTGATATTTTATAATAATAATATCTGATTATAGTGGGTCTGCCATTTTTAGGCTAACCACTTTTTAAGTTTAAAGTTAGGTATAAGTATCAACTTCAAATCTGTTTGGCTTTTGTCTATCATATATCTTGACGATCTAAAATTTTTATTTCTAATCTTTTCCGATAGGTCAAATCCCAGCCACTTTTTATTGAATTCGTTAACCGCCTATTAAATATAAGTAGCTTACTCTTTAGTTGTAGTATTTTTTGCTATACAGTTTACTTTCTTTATTGCAGTAGATTCTTAAAATATTTTCCAATTGATTTTCTATGATTCTCTTTTCCTTAAGTCTAAATTGGAAGCAGTTTCTTACTTTATGTCCAGGTATCTTGCAATATCAACATGTCATGATTTTCCAATAGGGAATATAAGTTGTTGGGATATGCTTTTTACGTCCATTGGATCATTCATCGAAAGCTTTGATAAGAGTATGCTTTCCGTCAATTCTGCGAATTGATTGAATTTAGTTTCTAATTTTTCTATTTTAACATTTTCTTATTATTTATTTCCAATTTTTTTATCTCACACATTGATCATTAGAAATTCGGTTTTCTTTTTTAGTTCTTATATTTGTCTTAATAAGTTAAAATTTTCTTGTTGCATGACTATGAGTTCTTAAAGTATTTTTTAATATTCGTTGCTTGATTAAGATGAAACCTTTTAAGAAGAGACTGATGACAAGAAATTTTTCATTTTTTTATAATAATAATAATAATGAAATTTAAGTGACTTTACCATTATTAGGTTTATTATTGATAAGTTTATAAATTTATTTTGGATTATTTCATTCGATCATTGAATCATTGCAGTCTTATTCAGAGTTATTGTGTATTAGTATTGTGTAAGTTTAACCTTTCTTGACTATAGGAATCTTGCTCCAATCTCACTTTGGCCCAAACTTTTATTTGGTTCTTTTATTTTGAGCATTTACTATATCTAATAGTAATTAATCTCCACTGTATATCTTTTTCTTATAAAGTATTCCTTCTGAAGAACAGTACAACTTAGTCATGTCATTTCATAACTTTTGGCTTTTCCATTTCTATTTTCTCTGAAAGTACCATCAATTTTTAAAAATATGTCCATTCTTTTAACAATAAAAACATACTGTTTTACATTTTTTAGTGATATGTCCTAATTTTTTGCATTCTCATTTTTTTTCCTATAGTAAATAGGAAATCCTTGAGTCTATTGCTCTATATCCATTGGATCGTTAAACTATTAGGTTTATTCTGGTTTAAAATTTCCTTTAATATACTTTTTATTTTAGATTTTTCATTAAATTTGCTATAATTACGGATTTAGAGTTAATTCCTATCGTAATATAGATTTTTACGATTTTAATAATTTCATAATGTTATTCAGGTCTTAAGTTCTTTGATAAAGCTCACTAATAGCCTTTGTTAAATTTTCATTCTCCATCTAAAGAAGGTAGAGATCATTGGCTATGTCCTGTTATAAATTATAAGTTTTGTTGGAGAAGTCTGGATTTTATTAGGTGCCATTTTAATTGCATCCATATATTTAAAATTATTTTCCTTGATTTTTTCCGATATGTCAAATCAATCATTTTCTATTTAAATCATTTATTGGCTTTCAGATATAAGGAATTTCTTTGTTTAGTTGGAGTATTTTTTCCGACAGAGTAAACCTCATTTGTACCGTTTATTCTAAATATATTTACCATTATTTTATATTAATCTCTTTTATTTTTATTAAAATTGGTAGCAATTTCTTACTTTATGTCCTGAACGCTTGCAATACCAGCATATCATTATTTTCTTATAGGAAGTATATTTTGCTACAGGTTGTAATTCTGATTCCATTTGGTCATTTTTTATTTAGGATTGCTCGATTTACATATTTTAAAGTTTTGAATTTCTCTTATAATTTGTTCTCTCGTTAAAATTCTACCTTAAATTAGTTGCAAGTGTGGGTTTAGAATTAATTCCTATAACAGTATATTTTATAATACTAGATTTAAATGTACTGCTAATTAAAAAATGAATTTTCTTTTTCTACCTATTTTTATAATATTATTATTCAAAATTCTCTTCGATTTGCTTTTAATAATATAAAATTATTTTTAGAATTTTAATTAAAAGATATAGACTAGAAAATAAACAATTCAACACCTCAAATATACATTGTCAAATTGATAGGCTAGTGTTAATATATTTATTGATAACCTCTGTTTAACTTATAGCACTACAAATTGTTTTTTTCGTTATATTTTAGCATATGCACTTAAAATATTTTTATGGTATATATTTAAATAATATAAACTATTATATAGCTCACAAAAATTATATACTAATTTTTGCTTTATTCCTACATTTTAAACAATTTTTTATACTTAATTTTCTAATTGAATAAACACAAATTTTACGTTCTCCAATATAATACTTCTTCATTTTATCCTAATATTACTTCTTTTTAACTTCTCTTAATTAAATTAAATTAAATTAAAAATTTTATAGATAATGGAATGTTTCCTTAATAGATCCATAACCCCCTGCATTACCTTTTACAGGGTCTCGGACTCGCCGGTGTCTCCACCCAAGTTCACTCCCGAGCTTTCCGAATGGTCTTGGAGTTATCTTTTTTCTTCAAAGCTAATCATCCGAGGAAGGATAAAAATTTGTAAGTTCTTTCCAAATTCTTTTCTTATTTACTAATTCCTCCTACACTTTTTTCATAAGTGGGATAAACTGCCACATATATAACATTTTTTCTTGAAAAAATTTTCTGTCGTCATAGGTTATTCTTCTATTACCATTGGATCATTATTTCTTTTTAGGTCTTATTCCTCTAATTTTCCTAGCCTCTTTTTTATGTCCGTTATTTATTAAAATGCGTTTTCATACTTTAAGAAATCTGTTCCCATTTATTCATCAATTCTTACTATATCGCATTCTATTCTTAATATCTGTTGTTAATGTCCTCTTTGGTCACAAATTCATTATGCGGTCTCTCGTCCTCGACATGATCTTATAAATTTTATTGTAAACTCATGATGTAATGTTCGAGGTTCTCTGCCTTATCAATGTAATCAAAAATGATTTAAACAAGAGACTTTTTATCTAAGTTCATAAGTTTTTCGAAGGTGTAACTTTTTTTTGAAATCTTGGAAGGAAATTATTTTTCTTCTGAGATTTTACAATATTATTTCTTTTTTGTCTTTGTTGGAGTTTGTTAGAGCTGGAAAGATTGATCTAAGGAGCTACGAGAAGCCTTTTA
Source organism: Loxodes magnus (assembly GCA_946699065.1). Lineage (NCBI taxonomy): Eukaryota > Ciliophora > Karyorelictea > Loxodida > Loxodidae > Loxodes > Loxodes magnus. Next base: position 675,511 of record CAMPDV010000081.1, on the reverse strand, counting down.
GTTGAGAAAGCCTTTGTTCCATTCCGCCATATTTTTATTTATAACTTCTCTTAATTAATTTTACTTTTTTAAGCTAATCTAGACTCTTTTTATAATATGGCTTTTTCTAAGAATATGAAAAGTTTGTAAAATAAGTTTAAGAATATTATAAAGGTAAAGTTAAAAATAATATTTTTCTTTTTTAAGGAAGAAGAATCCTATTCATAGCATAAGAAAGAGATTTATCTTCTTTGTAACTGTTCTTAATAAGAAACAGAGTTAATGTGATAGCATTTCTAGAATATAAGAGATTCGCTATGATCTAATTTATTAAGAAATATCATAAAATCTTAATCAAAATTGTTCTAATTAACTAATCTTTATTAAAAAACTTGGATAAAATATTTAAATTGAAATATTTTGCATTAAAATTAAAAAAAATTTCGTCTAGAAATCTTATCTAAATTTTCAAAAATCTTTTATTCCGACCTTAAAATCTTCTAAAAATATAAAACGCTGAGCAAAAACAAATTTTTTTAATTTCTAAGATCTTTTTACTTTTAGTTTTCTTTACTTTCACAAATTTTCATAATACTCTTAAAAATTCCCAATTCAAATTACAAAAGAATTGAATATCATTTTTAAACTAGCTTTTTCCTTACTCAATTTGAAAATTTTTAAATTCAAAGGCGTTTTTTTTAATTTTTAATTTTTAATTTTTAATTTTTAATTTTTAATTTTTAATTTTTAATTTTTAATTTTTAATTTTTAATTTTTAATTTTTAATTTTTAATTTTTAATTTTTAATTTTTAATTTTTAATTTTTAATTTTTAATTTTTAATTTTTAATTTTTAATTTTTAATTTTTAATTTTTAATTTTTAATTTTTAATTTTTAATTTTTAATTTTTAATTTTTAATTTTTAATTTTTAATTTTTAATTTTTAATTTTTAATTTTTAATTTTTAATTTTTAATTTTTAATTTTTAATTTTTAATTTTTAATTTTTAATTTTTAATTTTTAATTTTTAATTTTTAATTTTTAATTTTTAATTTTTAATTTTTAATTTTTAATTTTTAATTTTTAATTTTTAATTTTTAATTTTTAATTTTTAATTTTTAATTTTTAATTTTTAATTTTTAATTTTTAATTTTTAATTTTTAATTTTTAATTTTTAATTTTTAATTTTTAATTTTTAATTTTTAATTTTTAATTTTTAATTTTTAATTTTTAATTTTTAATTTTTAATTTTTAATTTTTAATTTTTAATTTTTAATTTTTAATTTTTAATTTTTAATTTTAAAAATTATAATTTTTTCTCCTGCAATTCTTTCTAAAATTTTTATCTTAATTCAAACATTCTTAACTTATTTTTTTCTACTTACTTAGAATCAAAAATTTTCTAAAAACAAATTCCATTCAGTTGATAAAATAAAAATTTAAAATTCTCATTATATTATTTTTTTAATTTTTTTCTTTCTTATAAAAAATTTCATAATTTATCCATTTTTTTTTCTTTACCCATTTTAATTTTTTTTTCACCTTTTTTATCTACTTCTTTACAAATCTATTCTGTCAAAAAATCTTCTCTCATTAAAAACGCTCAGCAAAATAACAAAAATAACTTTTTTATTTACCCATATACTTACATGTTTTTACCCAATCTTGTTCAACTTACTGTACTACTAGTACTTTTTAACTTATTCATAAAAAAATAAATAAAAATATAAAAAAGCAAATAAATAAATAATAATAAATATAAAAATAAATAAATATCCCAGAATTTTTTTTATCTTTTAATTCTTTATTAAAATATATAAATCTTAACATTTTTTTCAAATTCTACTTTTTTACTTTTTATTCTTTTTCTTTGTCTTCTACTTTATCTTTTAAAATTCCAATTTATCGCTTGTCAATTAAAATGCAAATATTAGACTTAGAACAAACTTACATAAACCATAATTACTCATAATATATAAATCACAACACCCTAAAGCAATTAAACATACAAATTATAAGTTTTAAGTACTTATGTAAACACTTTAACTTTTTTTAAAACCTTATCTTTTCATGAAATTAAAACAAAATTTATGCCTTTTAGAACTATTTTTTATATTTTATAAAAAGCTTATCAACCTAAAATAATATATTTTACCTACTTTTAGCAAATTTAGTAAAATGAAAATAAATTGTTTAACTCCTTATTTAAATACTTTTATTTAATTTTAAAAAAATTTCTTTATTTTTTTTATTTTATTAAACTTATATTACTTTCAAATCTTTTATTTAGACCTTTAACATATTAACATATTTTACCAAGTTAAATTAATTGATTAAAATTAACATATTCCACTTAATGAATTTGACACGATTAATAAAAGAAACCAAATTTTACTCTTAATAAAAGTCTAATAATGTTCTAGCTTCACCTGATCTATTTTTCCATATTTTCTTCTTTTCGCCGTATTGAAATGAAAATTGATTACCTTCTTTCTCAATTTCTTGTGAAAGTCTGAAGGTAGGAGTTAGAAGAGGTTAGGGGATAATCTGATTCTTGTGTCAAATAGCACAGTCGAGTTAAATCAATCTAAATAAAAAATTATTTCTGAACTAAGTCATGTCTTTTAGGTTTTCCCATCTCCCAACCAGATTAACGACCTGTAGAGACAAGATAACTCTGAGAACTGGATTTCAGTGCTTCCTAGTCAGATTCTCGTACCGATAGATAGAACCCTAAAATAAATAAGGCTTATCACACAAAGGCACGTCATTACTTATTTGTGATGATATCTATTACATGAGAAATGTAAAACAGTCTACACTGCACCGGATTGCATACTCATCTAGAGCCCTACTTCCATTTAAAAAATGAATATATAATCTAATTTAACATAACATAATTTATTAAAGTGACTTCACCTTTATTTGGTTAGTCACGAAATTAGAGTTTGTAAAAGTTTATCAAAACAAAAGTCTTCAACGTCATATTCATCTGGCTTTTCCGGATCATAAATTCTTATAAATTTTTTATTTTATCCCCTCGTTAGTGCTTGGAAATCAAATCCTACTTGTTCTCTCATATCGTATTAGTGCATCTGTAATCTTTGGAGCTTCTTAGTAAGGTTAAATTTTTTTTTTCTAGTATAAAATTCCGTTTGGTGTGCAATAAATCTTAAATAAATTTTAAATTCCTCTCTTTGTTTTTTGATATTATTTACTCTTGAATCTATAGCATTGATTTACCTTGTGACCATATTTTTTACAATATCAACATCTTTTTTCTATTTTCTGATAGGAAAGTGACGGGTTCTGTACTCATCTTGATTCTGGATTAAACATTAGTTAAGCTTTTTGCTCTAATTAACTAATTCTTTGGTATAAATTTTGTCTTAGATTCCATTCAATTTAGGTAATTTATCTTTACATCTCTTAAGAAGATGTCTATTATTTAAATTGTTCTTTAGGATTTTATTCATTTAATAATCTGTTGATTGTTGACATTAGGGATTAAGTTATTTATTTAAGATCTTACACTTCTTTTGCTAGCTTCTGATTATCCAATTGCAGCAAATAAAAGTCGTTAGAAAGATCGGGTTAATTGGTAAATTTTGTTGGAGAGGTCTTAGTTTTCTTAGATGCCATTTTATATATAATATATAATTATTTTATTTGCTCTTCTCAAAAAATCACACAATTATTGCTCAAACATCTCTTTTTTCCTCCTCATCGAGATTTTATCAATTATACAATTCTTAAAACTCAAATCATAATCAGCATACATATTATTTCAATTCACCTAATTATTATAAAAATAATAAAATATAACTTACCTGATATGCTTAGTTAGAAGAACAATTATATTAATGGAGTACTCTCTATATATTCCACTTCTAAAAAATTTTCTTTATTTTTACCTTTTAAAAGAAAATTCCTTTTCCAGATACCAGCCAACAGTCATCATTTGATATATCCAATGCTCCTACCAACTCAGTGTGACCCAATAATCTAAAGATACTTTAACCAGTCTATATATTTCAGATCTTAATAGTCTTGTCTCTTGAACCTGTTGATATGAAGTTGTTATTATACGATAGTTTAACTGCTAATACATAACTTGAGTGACCTTCCAGTGTACGAATAAGCTGACCAGTCTGGAAATCCCAGATCTTGTCGTTTTATCTGAAGATGCTGAAATGATTAATTTCTGGTCACTTGTTATTGCTTCCGAGTTAACGTAACTAGAATGTCCAATCGAAGTTTATAGAGGGTAGTAGTCTGGAAATTCCAGATATTTATCGTTTTATCTGTTGAACCTGTTATGATGAAATTTTTGTCAGGAGTAAAGATGATTGAATTTACGTAGGAAGTATGTCCAACAAGATATGTGGATTCTCGGTAGTGATAGAGGTGAGATTAGTATTATTCAGGCTGCATTGACAAATTTCGAGTTTCTCAAATTGCATAGTTGCAAATTTGCATTGGAGAAACTGCAATTGGTAAATGATGCATCTGATAAATCAACTTTAGATAAATTAAGATTCTAGAAATTTTATTGATTAAAACTAAAATTCATAAAATTTAGGATAGTTATCGCATTTATCGCAGTTAATTAAATATCTTAAGCTTATCTAGATAAATTGATTATCTACAATAAATTTTACTCAATTTATTAGTCTCTTAACTATTATAATTATAATTGTAATAGTATATAATTTTTCTCAATCTAATTTTCTTTATTCAATGGATTCACTCTCATAAACTCAATTGATATTTGCAAATCCTTAAGTTTCATCAGAAATTAATAAAACTTTTAGTAACTCATATTTCCCAGGTCTTAAAATTCAGAAAAGCTTTATATATTTTGGACTGGCTAAACTAATTTTATCTAACTCTACTCAGTATTCATCATTTATAAAGACTAAACTAGCTAGTTAACTTCTTCTTTAATATTATTACCTAAGTTTAAAACTTTCTATTAACTTTCTTATTTCTAAACCTATTAAATCGTCTAAATATGTTAAGGCTTTTACTCACTCAAAAATTCATTCAAAAGAACTTTTATTTACTAAATATCCATTCTCTTTCCTGGGTCCTACTCCCAACAACCACGTATTATTTACGCAAAAATTTAAGGAATATTCTCAGTTATCTCCTCTCTCTCACCATTTTTAACCTCCTACTAAATTACCGAGTCTTTTACATCCATAAACGGTATTTATCTCGCTGATATCTCCCAAAAAACAATTTCTATGGCTTATATTTCTGATTACTTGGAATACTTCGGCCTCAACACCAATAAATCAGGAGCCAACCAACGCATCGCATCTACTCTCAAACCGGTATTCAAAGACTTTGACTCTGTCTTTATTCTGGCCAAATCTAAATCAGTTATCTTAACATTATATTAACCGTCCAGCAAAATGTTATTACTTTTAATATCTCTATGTATAATATTCTATTTTTGGATATATTGCAAACCATTAACTATATTTAATGCTATTTTGAATCTCAACGACCATACATTATCTCTCTTAGCTTACAAAAAATCATATAAAGATTATTACATAAACTCCATAACCAAATTTAATGGCTAAGGAAAATAACCATATAGCACTATCACATTTGGATGTTTTAACTTCTTTAACATCGAAAATTCTTATATAGATTCCTCTTAAGTATTTTTAGCACTTCTTTTAATAAACAACTACTTTATCGTACATCCACACTTCCTAACCATTTTCCCATATAAACCGTTCCAAAACTTCCTCTTTCTATCCCCATACCCTATTATAAATCCTAAATTTCAATTATGAAATTCTAATCAATATTAGATACCATTTATTAACTCATACAACAATAATTAAGCTAATTAAAATAAAAATAATTCTTTAATATTCAATCTAGTTAACTAAAGACTTTATTTTATTAAATAGAATTTGCTTTCAACCTTTATATACACATTATACCTAAAGCTTTAACATTTTTACTTTATAGAAAATAGTTAAAAATAGGTTAAATTAGTTTATTTACTTTAATATTCCTTATTCAGAATGAAAAGCATATTTGGAATATTTTTGACTATCTTTGATAAAACTTTTATTAATAAATTTCTAGCAATAGAGTGCTTTATTTTAAGATATTAAGATCTATATAACCATAACGATTAATAAATGAAAAGTAATATAAATACAAGCATTTTCTATTATATAATAACTTCAAACACTGTCAAATCAACTTTACTTTTTAAACTACTAGCTAGATATTTACATTTTCTTTAATGATATTAAATAAACAAATAGAAAATTAAACATCAAAATCGTTTAAAAATAGGTATGATGTAGGACTAAAATGAGATTATAAACAAAAATTACTTAGATTCAATGTCCTCTATAGAATAAACCTTTAATAACTTAAATAATTAAAAAAAGATATATAATTATTTTAGAAAAAGATAATATCTAACTTTAAATAGTTAACTATTTACAATTATCTTACTATTAATATAAATTAACTTGCTTAAGCAAAAAATATATAAAATGTTCTTTATAATTCAATTATTTAGTTGGTATAATTATAGTAGAGGCAAAGAAATTTATACCTACTTAGTTTCTTCTAGTTATTAGTGCTAACAAAAACATTATATTATTAAGATCATTATTCTAGTTTTTATTCAGATCTTTATTAAAATTAAATAGTTAGAGAAAAAAAAATTTAATTTAACTCTGCTTGAAATATCATAGTCAGGTAAATGCTTATTTAGTTTCTATATTTTATAGCTATTTCTTATAATTAAGTATTTTAATAAAGAAAAAAAGATTTTAAAAGACTTCGAATTAAACTCCCTTAAAAAATCATGTTCGAAGAGATTAATATTTTTAACTAGCAGTCTATCAAACTAAATTAAGAATACTTTAATTAGACTATAACTGCTTCTTTAAAAGACTATTGCTTAGTACTTATAAATCTTAAACTTGTTCTCTAAAATGAAATAAACATTTGATTATAATTATAATTTCCTAAGTGTAGTTATTATTTCTTTCTATCAAATTTCTTAAGATTATTAAAATAATATTTTAGCATATTAAGTTACATTAAAACAATAGAGAAATGTTTAATAATCAAGCTAATTATATTTCTTTTATAAGAGTTGCCAATAAAATGTTTAAAAGCTTTACATTTCATTCAGTCTTTATGTGAATAAGAAAATAAAATACATACATATTATATAAAAAACAAGGATTTTACACAAAAATAAACTGGAACATTGTAGTGATGCATATATAACCAAAGTGAAAGATTAACTTACAGGTATAAAGTATTTGAAAAATAGACAAAAAAGTTTAGAAATATCTAGATTTAAATTTTAAGAAATCTATTTATAAGTTTAAATTATAAAAAAGCCTTATGTTTATTTTAATAGTTCTTAAGGCTATATAATAAAATATTTAGAAGAAAGAGAAAAGCAGAACAACAAATATTGAATGTATATAAATAATTAATTTAAAATAGATAAATAGTCTAATAATTTATATAGGCTAATAAACTTTAATGCTTAATTTTCTGTTTTTATCTATTAACAAAGTTTATAGTAACATAATAGAAAGAACTCTTGGGTAACAGATATCGATAAGTGAAGAAAGTTTGCTTGATGCTCATATGATATTAGTGATGTTCTCTCGTGATTATTTACAGCATTATGAGCATAAATCAACTATATACATTAACAAAAATACAACCACTAAGGATAGGAATAATGTAAATATCTTTAAATCACGCGGATATTAGAATATACAGGTGATTAAGTAAAATGCTTCTTAATTTAGGATATGTAATATGATGGCTATAAGTTTATTGAAGATAGATGATTTAAATATTGTAGTTGATAAATAAGTTTCATAAAAATTTACCATAGTTAAAAAGTTAAAAGCTTATCTGATATTTAAACAACCTATTGATTTATTCAATAAGATTATTAATAAAGATGAAGCACGTCAGACGAAATTTCGGAGTGCTCAATAACTTGGTAGAATCTATGATGGGCAAGATTTCAAGCCAAGTGGTCAATAATCCTCCTCAAAGACCACTTGAAGGCTACAATTCATTGGAAGCATCAGTAAAAGCTCCAACTTTGAATGCTACTACCTTTAGTAACGGAGTTTAAGTTTTCACAGAAAGTACAACTTTCCCAAGTCACGTACACATGGGAGTGCTTGTTAATGCTGGAACTAGAGATGAAACAATGTATAACTCTGGAGTAAGCTTTGCATTGAAAAACGTTTTCTTGAAAACAAATGAAAGAACAAATGAATAGTTAAACTATTGCATGATCTAGATGTCTGGAGGATAATGGACTTGTGAACACTCATAAGAGCATCTCGTTTACAAAGGTAACTTCTTAGCTCATGATACATATGATTTTGTCCAATTGCTTTCTGATATGCTCTTCGATGATAAAACTCTAATTGATGAAGAATGTGCTTTATGGAGAGTAGATGAATACTGGAAATTAAGAGAACTTAATGCTAATAACTTAGACAAACTTAATGACATGTGGCTAACTTTAGCTTATGGACCAAAAGGACTTGGAATGCCTTTAAATGGATACCAAAGCAAATTCTAAAATGTAGGAATGAGAGCTATGAATGAATTTAGAAAGTAGCACATTACTCCTAACAGACTTATTGTAATGGCTTCAGGAATAAATAATCATGATGAATTTGTCGATGCAGTCAGACCTTATTTCGAAGTAGTAGAAGGGAGAGCAGCTCCAGAAAGAGAAAAGTCAAAATACATTGGAGGAGAATATAAAGATATGGACGAAGGAGATACTACTGCAGTTCATATTTCATTCTAGGGCGTTCATCAAGCTCATGAACTTGCTACAGCTTCACACGTTCTAAAAGCTTTGGTAGGAAATAGTTGCCGAGCTGGAAAAGGATGCTTAACTTCACGCTCCAACACTCATTTAGTATAGAAATATCCATTTGTAAATTAAGTTCAAACTTAGATAAGAACATTCACAGATTCAGGAAACTTTGGCTTGAATGTAGTAGGTAATGCTTCACAAGCATAAGATCTAGTTCAAGCTGTTGCTAAAGAGTTTTCTGATTTAATAAATGTAACTGAATAAGATGTTAAAAGAGCTAAAAATCAACTTAAAATGTAATGTTTAGATTTATACGAAAGAGCAGAAGAAAGACTTGAAAGAGTTGCAAAGCAAGTAAGTTATTTACACAGTACACTCGCTATGGTTAAGATTATGACCTATTAAAGTAAATTGATTCAGTAACCACTGACTAAGTTAAATAGCTTGTAGCCAGTTTATTCAAATCACCAATTACCTATGCAGTAGTAGGAGGTGATACACATGGTGTACCAAGTGCTGATAAACTCACCAGCCAATATTTTAAGTGATGACTCAAACAACTTTTATAATAAGTTAATTATATTAAGAATACCTTCTTTATTTTACCCTTAAACTCTATTAAAAAATAATTTTCTCTTTATAATACTAAAAAATCATTCTTTCAACTAAACTAAACCCAGTAGTATCATCTACTCAATCTTTTTCTACATCAACTCAAGATAGTTTCTTTTTTAATTAATTATCCAAACTCTTTATTTATTAATAGTGATATAATTAATACTTTCAAATAAATATAATATAATGATAAATAGAAAAAGTTCTAGTGTAAATCCTCTATTCTTTCAAAAAGTAAGAATAAAAGTAATATTTCTTTCTATCTTAATTGTTAGAAAAGATAGTTATCAACAAAATTTTACATTTTTTCTTCCTTAATTTTTTTTAACCTTAGAAGCAAGCTTTTAATCTACAAAAAACTAAAATATTTTTAGCTTTTGACTTAGCTAGTAAAAATATTATCTTTAAGATTTACCTGAAATTTTAAGTTTCCCTGTCTACATCATCTTGTAGGAACTCTTATTTATTAAAAACTTAAAGACCAAAATATAAATATGCATTTAGAGTATATTGACCTAGTTAGCAATGTCTATTTTACTTATATTTGTTAATATCTTTTTAATATTATATAATTATTATTCTTTGACTCAATGCATCTCAAATAAATTGCTTTATTTTATGTCAATTAGTGATTACATTTTTAAATTCTTTTAAGTTTCTTATTTCATACATTCATTTAAAAATTGCTTATCTTAAAGCTTCTTAGTTTTAAATAAAATATCTATATTCTTTTAAATTTTGATTACTATTTATTATTCCAAATTTAATATAGCAAGTTTTATATTTATAAAAAGAAATTTCTTTTAAAGAAAAGTCGGAACAAAAATTATAAATAACTAAACAGAAAGTAAATGCCACTATTTTGTTAGATTATTTTACCGTTTAAAGTTAAATTATCTCATTTCTTTTTCATTTATTCTCTAATAAAATTACTCATATAGGTTCTCAAGCATTCTTCAATTTGAATAGTAATAATTGATTGAAACATTTATAAGCCTCTTATACTGATCTCCTATATTTATTTTCTATTTATAAGCTTTAGATTATTCATCTAATAATTAAATTTAGTCTTTATTTATAGTACTTCTATAGGCTAAATTATATAATATAATCATTTTTGTAAATCTAAAGTAGCTAGTAAAAGAATACTACTATCCTTTAATAAGCAATCTAATACATTTTTCTAATTATTTCAATTATTATTTTATTTACTTTATAAATTAGCTTTCATCTGTCTTTTTAAGTAAATCTTTTAAGCTCTATCCATTATTCAATTTTCATTAATTTACTAGCCTATAAAAAGGCTTTTCCAATTTATAAGTTTAAATTAAAAAGAGTAATTTCTTACATACTCATTATGTGATCTTTCCATTAGAACATGTAGAATAATACCAAAATAAAATAAAGAGGCGATTGATGTGTTTATCAATTTAGCTATATTTACACAGATTTTAGTAAGATCTAATTAATACCTTTATAATTCAAAATAGATACCAGATATATATTAATTAAACAAGATAGCATTAAATGAGCTAGATAAATAAAATTTATCAGAAGACCAACTAACGTCTATTGTTTATTCGCATCAATTTTTTTCTTTAATATAATAATTTAAAATTAAAGAGGATAATAGAAGTCAATGTTCATAGTATGTTAAGGAGAGAAATTAAATTATATTATATCTTTAAGTTTAATAGAAAAGGCTTATTTAAAAATTATCGCACATAAAGATATTTCTGAGAACATATTTTAATACTTTTATAAAAAGTAAAGTAATATTAGACAAGAGATTGTAAGAATAATATACATAGATATTAAATAAAGCTATCATAAGTTTTACTTAATATAGTTCATTCATAATTCTCCTCTTCTTCTATCTTTGTAAACAAATTTAGATTTGTAGAGAGTTTTCTATTCTTTGGAGAAGAATTAACTACACTCGGAGAAGGTTCATTTAGGTCGGTATAGATTCCTAATACACACTTGTGTAAACTTTATTTTCTTATAGGTTTTGTATCACTTTCAAATTTGAAATCTGCGTTTTCAGGAATAGTAGGTAAGCTGTTTACCTAGTTTTAAAAGCTACTTTATGCTGATTGCTATTATAAGAATTAAGATTGATTTTCTAAAGTAAAATAATATACTTGAAGAAACTGGAGTCATAACTGGTGTTCCTGGCAGCATATTTGGTAGCATAGGAGATTCAATGAGATCTGTGAATTTTACATCTCCTTCAACTTCTAATTACTTGGCTACCTTTTCTCTTGCTATTAACTTGCTGTAAGGTGTTGCTCCTGGTGTTAATGGAATTATTCCAACTTATGAAGGAGTTTCAATTTCATTAGCTGGAGTGAATTTATGCTTAATAATGTTTTCCTTTTGAAATCATTTATGTAAAAGAGCTTATCTAGCTTATGGTCTAGATTTTTAATCTGGATCTGTAAGTTAAACAACAAGATGCATTGCCTCTTTGGATATATTTTGCCAAAACTTAGCTTGGAAACTTATTTTACATTATTTATTCTGCATAATAACTTCCTAAGGATTTTTTCCAAAAAAAGGTTACCTTCCAACAAGCAAAATATAAAGAATAACTCCAAAGGAAAATAAATCTGCCTTTGGTCCGTATGGTCTATTGTTCAATATTTCTGGAGCAACGTATCCAGGACTTCCACACTTAGCAGTTAGATTAGGATTATCAGGATCAAATTTCATTGATAATCCAAAATCAGCAAGTTTAAAGTTATAATCATTATCTTAACTAACCATCAGTATATTTTCTGGTTTAATATCCCTATGAACAACATTTGCACATTCATGTAGATAAACAAAGCACTCTAACATATTTTTGGCAAACTTAGCAGCAACAGTCTCTGAGAACTATTTTCTTTTGAGTATTCTTTTGAAAAGTTCCCCACCACCACAATATTCAACTATCATATATACTTTTTTCTTATCCTCAAATACACCATAGAGAGTGCAAATATAAGGATGTCTTATGCATCTTTATCCTTCGATTTCATTAATAATAGCTGAGACATTTCTCTTAGATTCTCTCAATCTGGATTTTTTAATAGCTTTGATTGCTATTTATTCCTAGCTCTTAATTTCTCTACCTAAGTAAACTTTAGCATAATTACCTTTTCCTATTTTCTATTCTTTTATATAGAACTTTTCGATGTTTAACTAAACGCAATATTCAACAAAAAGTTCATATCATCTTTTAAACTCCATCCAGTTAGGAAAAAAAATTTCATATACCAATCTTCGGCCAATTATTTACAATCCAGGAAAATTCTGGAAACTAATGATATCAATCCTTCTAAACTTTAGGTTTAGCCATTTAATAGGCTACTTATTTTGCTAGCTCTCTACAAAATAAAAAATTTCATTTGTAATTACAGCATAAAACTAGTTGAGCTATCCTTGTTAATTCTTCTCATATACCATACCTTCGTACTTATATTTAGGCAGTAAGGATTAGACTGTTATAGCTTTTGTAAACTCTTCCCAACTTTCTGAAATTAAGTTCCATCCTCCTTTAATAGGATTATTTGACGGGTTTTCTTCGAAAATACTTTCCATTATTTTATTCAAAACCAACTAGCACTTGAAAATCAATTTAGCCTTATAGCCTCTCAGCCACTTACATTTATAAAAGATTCCCTTCATAGGGTGTCAAGTGAGTTAGATAGCAGAAGAAATATAACAAAGTTGTATAGTAAAATTATACAATTTAGGTTAAGAGTTTGGTACGGTCAGTTAACATAAATTAAAAGGCTTAATTTGAAATTTTACTACCTTACTTCTTTTTAGAATCCAAGGCTTTTAAATAAAATAACTTATCTGGCTTAACTTACCAATTACTATATGAAGCTAAAAAACTATAATAAAGCAAGTATAAAGGAGAGATTTGATTAAAACGAGTAGATAAAGCAAGATTCGGTAGCATTACTACGAATCCATTTTTAGAAAAGGGAAATAGTTTATTAATTTAATGTTATAATGTCTGCATCAGTTTAAAGACTTAAAGCTGTATCATGCTAATTTGAATGAATAAGGAATTAATATCAGCGTTGATATTTTAAAATAAGGCTTTTTAATAATTGTATACTGCTATTTTGGTCATCAAGAGGCAATCATAAGATAAAAAATATATAGCAAATTTATAATATTTGCCTAGCTAGCTGAATAAGTCTTTTAACTTAACATGATCAACCAATAAAAACACATAACTTTAGTGAAAATCAACTTAAATTAATTATCATGCTATATTAAACTTTCCTAAATAAATAACTACTTTCCGCTTAAATAATATAGCACTCCATTTTTAGGACTTAATTGAATATTTTATCAATTTGCATTAAAAACCAAAATATATCAACTGCCTTATAATGTCTTAATCTATTGAGCAAGCTTCTTCGTTTTAATATAGGATAAAAGATTAAAATATGATATATATAACGAGAATCCTAAGACTTTTATATACTACTTTTAGATAGAAATTAAAAGCTAAACTCTTAAGAAAGTTTTGCAATTCATACTTAAGAAAACTCTTCCTTAGGTTATTTATTAACTTGCTTTCTTTAATTAGACTTAGTTATTGATTTATAGATTTGGCTCTATAATCAAGCTAATATATCAAGAATAAATTTCGTAAATCAGAATCTCATGGAAATTAATCAGCTAGAAATCTAACTTAAGCCTCTTTTTATTGTATTATATTCATTACCTAAAGCCCAATCAAATTTCAAGTAGATTTGGAACATGAAATCCAAAAGTTAAGTTAAAGGGGATAGTTTACATAGCAAAGTTAACTTCTTTTATTTTTCAAATTAATAGCCTAAAAATGGGTTGTAAATCGTCTTTCACAAGTGAAAAAGAAGCGGAAAATGAATTAAACGGATTTGAAAAGAAAAGTAAAGAAGCACAAAGAAAAGACCCTTCTTCTATCCTTATTAAATTAAGTAATGAAGTTACTTTGCTAGAGTTTGACAGTCTTTAAAAAAATGTTAATATCCCACCTGAACTAATGGTGCTTCTTCCTTAGAAGATATAAAAATATGGAATATTCAAGCTTTAGGAACTATAAAAAACAGAGAAATGCTGTTCCTGTAATGGAAGTGATAAAGCTTTTTAATATAAATACGACCTTAAATTTTTTTTATGAACACCTAAGGAAGAAGTGTTGGTTGCAGAATGAAACAATCAGTCATTCGTGTAAATAATCTTAGATGTAAAGCAGATAAAGAAATGGATCAACAACGTTAACATATGTACATAGCAATCTGATTATACCTACATATCAACCTTGAAGATCAAAGATTTTATTTACCTTTGCATGGAATACTATTACCTAAAAGGGAAATTTGATGATCTAATTAATAATTCTACTAACTTTACAACTATAATACATTCTAAGATGCTAGAGATGGAAATTCAACAGTTGAATTAGAACTACTAGCAAGTGAAGAAATTGACGAAATTATTTAAAAGCTTTAGTGGATTATAAGAAAACATGGCTAATCTAAAGTAATAGATTCAAGAAATCAAAATGGAATCCAGTAGTTAAAGCCAGTGAAGCTAGTACTAGGATAAATCTTAAAGAAGTAGCAAAAGTGATGAAATTGAATTTTTCTAGCAAGGTTCAATGAACTCTGAGAAAAATAATAATAAAAAGGAGTAAAAATGATCCATTCTATTTTCTTCTTTACCTTTGTGTGAGATATTTAATTCTATAATTTAGTTGCTTACCTTCTTTCTCTTTTGATATCTTTTTATCCTTTTCTTTGTTTAAATCAATTTAAAATTATTTGTTTAGAATATAATATAAAAGGAATTTAAGTCTTGAATGATTACTAGTTTTCTCTTTCTAGATTGTTTAGTATATATCATTAACGATCATTGGATTATATTATATTTTACTTTATATAAAGCATAATTAAGTCCTTATAGATATATTCTTATTTTTAAATTTCTTTTTTTTGCTGGTTTAAATTTAAACTAGTATAAGAGTAAATAAAGCAGTTTAGATATGATCTAATTTATATAAATATTATATATAAAGTACTTGATTAAATAGTATCTAATCCGTTTACTCTGCTGATTACTTAATTAATTATTAGCTATGAGAGTGACTAAGTTAGTTTTATGATTATTAATAATGAAGCTAATCATTTAAATTTTGGTGCTCTTTTTACTTTATTAGACACTATTCTGCGGAATTTCATTTTATACTAATAGCTAATTAGACTTCTTTAACATCAAGTACTTATTAAAATTATCTTATGAATAATCAGATGTTTCCAGTAATATATAGTAGATTTATTTTTTTGGGGAGGATTAGATGAATATCTTGATATAATAATAAAGAGTACAAGATAAAAGTATTTTGCATAACTTATAACAGTAAAATTAATATTTCTCCAAGTATTTTAATTTAAACTTCCTACTCTTTGCTTTTTTTATTTTATTTGATCTTTTTTTATTAATTTATTCATAAGATGCACTGTTAGGAGAATTAGTTCAACAATATCAATTTCTAACTACTAAAATTTTAATTTAATCCTGCTTATTTGAATCACTTATTAAAATTAGATTCATTTGAATTGCTAACTTTCATATAGTTTTGTAGTAAGATAAATGTGTTTTTCTATAGCTAATTAAAGTTCAATAATATAAGATATTATTAATTAAATACACTCAAGCATTTGATAAATAGGTTATTTATACAACCATTTACTTTTAGCTTTAGCTTTATAATTATTTGATTCATAGTATATTTAGCCTAGCTATTAATCTCTTAAAATACTAGTCTGATATATATATTTGGTATAGCTATTTAGAATTTGCTATGTGCTATTTTCTTAATTTAATGTAATTAAGTCTTATAAACTGGACTATGCTCTAGTTACTCTTAAAATTAATTTTTAGTGTATGGATTAAAAAATGTACTTAATTTATAAATTAGGTTCCTTTTTTAAAACAGCAAAATAATAATAAGGCAAGAGTGTAAATAAGAAGTAGATATATTATATAGCATCCACCAATTTAAGCTTAGACTATTTATTGGATTTATAGTGTAAGATTCTAAAGCCACTGATATAGTTAGTAAGTCTTAGCTTTTCTTTTAAGAATGATATTGAATATAGCTTTATCATGGTAAAGATCTTTATTAGTATATTGCTTTTGATTAAATAGTAAAGAAATATAATTTTGATGTATAGATAATTAATTATACTATCTATTTTTTTCATTTTGGTCCAAGCATATCTTCTGGATTAACCCATTCATCAAACTATTCAGCTGTAAGGATTCCAAGATTAACAGCAGTTTCTTTTAAAGTTGTTCCATTTTTGTGAGCAGTTTTTGCTATTTTAGCTGCATTATCGTAGCCTACATGAGGATTTAAAGAAGTGACTAGCATAAGAGATTCTTTCATAAGCATATTAATTCTATCTGTATTTGCTTTTATTCCATCTATGCAGTTTTCTTTAAAGCTTTTGCAAGCATCTGCTAATATTCTTGAACTATGTAATACATTCCTTATTATTTAAGGTTTAAAGACGTTAAGCTCAAAATGCCCATTATTTCCTCCAATTGTAGTAGCGACTTAATTTCCAATTACTTAAGCACATACCATTGTCATTGCTTCACATTAAGTCGGATTTACTTTTCCAGGCATAATTGAAGAACCTGGCTCGTTTTCAGGCAGAATTAATTCTCCAAGTCCACATCTTGGGCCACTACCTAAGAATCTAATATCATTTGCAATTTTCATTAAACTGGTGGCAATTGTGTTAAGTGAACCATGATAGTGCACTAATGCATCATGCGTTGCAAGAGCTTCAAATTTATTAGGAGCTGTTTTGAAAGGATATCCAGTTTCTTTACTAACTCCTTCTGCAAATTTTTCTGCGAATCCTATATTAGCATTAAGACCTGTGCCTACTGCCGTTCCTCCTTAAGCAAGATAGTAAACATCACTTAAGCTTTCTAAAACTCTTTTAATTCCTAATTATAATTGCTTTGCATAACCTGAGAATTCCTAGCCAAGCCTAAGTGGTGTGGCATCTTAAGTATGTGTTCTTCCTATTTTAATTATATCCCAATATTCCTTAACTTTGCTTTCAAAAGCCTAATGAAGATTTTTAAGAGCTGGAAGTAAATGCTCATTAGCTTCTAGCACAGTTGCTATATGCATTGCAGTGGGAAATGCATCATTAGTAGATTAACCTTTGTTAACATGATCATTTGGATGAACTAACTTAGATCCAAAATCTCCACCTAAAATTTCGATTGCTCTATTTGCAATTACTTCATTCACGTTCATATTTGATTATGTTCCAGAACCTGTTTGTCAAACAACTAACGGAAAATGATCCATTCAATCTCCATTAGCAACTTCATCCGCTGCTTTCATAATTGCTTCTCCAATACGTTTATTTAGTCCATATTACAAATTTACTTTAGCAGCGACTTTCTTCAATATACCAAAGGCTCTTATCACCTGCTCAGGCATTCTATCAAAAGGTTACCCGATTTTAAAATTTTGCAACGATCGTTAGGTTTATGCTCCCCAATATTTATCAGCAGGAACATGAACTTCTCCAAACGTATCATATTCAACTCTTGTTGCTTTAGGATCTTTTTAAGTAGTTTTCTGTTATTATTTCAATTAATTATTTTGATTTTTCTTAGTCTACTCCTTTTGATCCATTTACTTCTTAAGTTACATCTATAAAAGCTGAATTTACATCTAGTACTTCGCTAAAGTTATTTTAATCTCTTCATTCTGTTTTTTAGTTTCCTCATAAAGCTAGCTATCGACATATTCCTCCAATTCTTATTAATTTTTATATGTCTTAACTGACTAAACTTCATGGCCTACAGTAAATGAGTTTTAAGTTCTGCCTTAATAGCTTTGATTTTTACTATTGACTTCATTTAAAACCTTGATCAAATTCTATTTCTATATATCATAAGCCTTTCTCAACTCTTAGTATTTCTTTTTTAACTAAGTATCTCCAGGATTAGTCAAGCACTGTTAATAAATTAATGAAATCTACTTCTAAGCTTCTACAAACTACTTAAAGGTTTCTTTTTGCTACTGCCCCAGTATATTCTGATCAATACTTTCTAAAAATTTTAACGGGAAAGGATTTTATTTTTCCATTTTATTTTATCGTCTTTTTTTATCTTAATTTACTTCATTTACCTACTTTTTTAAGCTATGCCATACTTCAGTAAACATTTTGATACTTTATTTTTAGATTACTATTTTTAAGTTGTTTCTACAGTTGAAAGAATGATACTGTAGCTAAATTTATGAAAAGGCTGAATAAAGGATAAATAGAATGTGAGATGAAGATTGATTTAAGAAAGGTTTGAAATAGAAAATAGAAAGCATGTATTGTACCTAAAGTCTTTAGACTCATAAAATAATTTATCAAATTAAGAAAATAAATCATAACCTAAGCTTTTATTTTAAAGTTAAGCACATAAAAAGAGCAATAATTTAGTTAGCTATCTAAAACTAAATACAACCAAAATTAGTTAAGTCTTTAGATTATATTATTGAAAGTAAATCTCACTTCATCTAAAATTTTTGTCTTTGTTTCACTAAAAAAAAACCGAATCGTTGTTTTTCAGTTCTAATTGTAATAAGTTTTAAACTGTCTTTTTAGTGAATATTCCTATCTTAAATGTTAATTCTAGCGTTTTTGTTCTGTTTCACTTTTTGTAAGCAAAATTATAAAATAATTATAGAGGATTTATTAGAGAAAAATATATGTGCTTGAAGTTAATTTTTATTAATATACTGCAATTTCCAAATACTCTCCCTATGCTTTTCTATACAAATTAACTTATTATCTATTAGTTAATTCTCTATTAAATTGGTACTAAAAAAGTAAATTCAGATACTTTTAAATAAAATTAATTTCATCCGTTTAGTTAAAACTTTAGTCCTACATACAGAGAGCACAAAGCACATATTTAAATTCTAGGTTATTCAATATATACTAAATTCCTTAATTATAACACTAGGAAAATACTAATTCATACCTTATTTTATAATTATGATATATGCAAAAAGTTAATTTGAAAAAAGAATTGCAGAATACATCAAATTTGAGTCATTTAAGATTAGTTGCTAAAATAAGGAAGAATTTATAGTAATTTCTTAAGTAGTGCTAGTATGTCAAAATGTTAGGAAATTATCAGCTTCTTATTTAGAACAAATATTCCCTTAAACTATTTTTAAATATCTAATAATTTGTTAATATCTAGACTTAACTTCTATGAACTACAAAGAATTATTAATTTAATTTCTTTAACTAAAGCTAAGAAATTTAAGCTTACAATTTACTATTAACTGTAAGATTATTCTTCTATCCTCTAGTCACTTCTTAAGACAAAATAATTTTAGTATCTTTAAAACTTTTAATAGCGTAATAGCATAAATTTTTCATCATCAAAATGTAGATTAAAATAAGTCCATCAACTGGATAATGTATTAAATGATATGACTCAGCCATATTCAAGACACATATTTAAAAAATAACATATATATCTAAAGTTTTATTAAATAGCATTAATAAAATCCCCGAAATGTTGTTATTGTTCTTATTAAAGTAAATCCATCTTAATATTAATATCTCTATACCTAGTAAAAATCTCTTAAAGCTCATTTAAGTAAGAATTACTAATAAATTAATACTTTTATAAATCTAAAGATTTTGATATTTCATGATTCATATCTAACTATTATCTTACAGTTCCCTCTGATATAATAATATGTACTTTAATCTTCTAATTTTTATTTAAGAAACTGTAAACTAATTTAAATCTACTAATAGCTTAGTATCTATATCCTCTTAATTATAATTAATTAATTTAAATTGTTTTTATCTAAAGTTTAACTATTTTAGTAAAGCTTTATAACTAATTAAGAAGCTTTTAATTGTTATTATTATTTTAAAACTAGTATATGCTTAAGATTAGTTATCTTATACTAAGATTTACTTTACTATTAATGATCTTTGCAAGTATGTTTAGTTTAGTTAGTTACGCTTCCACTTATTACAATTTATTAATGAGTTAGTTAAAATAATTTTATTTCTAGAGCTATTATTGCTATTTTATTTCTAAGATACCATAGTCTACATATATAATTAGCTTTTATTTGATATATTAGACTAGTGCTAAGTGAGATAAAATAGTGGCTTTTATTTATAAGAACTAGTTTTGTATGAAGAGATATACTTAATATATTTCTAGCTTGATAAAAAGGAAGAATTTTAGTTTTCTTCTGTAAATTTATTCCAAATAGTTGAATCCATAAATTGTAGTATGCAAGATTAAGTCTTCCTATACTTTAATTAGACTTATAAATTATGATTATCTATATTTTGGAACTTTCTTTGCTATAAGGTAATATTGAAAGAATAATAATTTAAAATAATAATACAATAAGCATTAGTAAACAAATAGAGACAAGAGCTAGTGTTAAAGTATAAAAATGCTTAGAAGGTATATAAATAAAAATGAGATAATAGTTAATAAACCCTATTTAAAGCTTTCTATTTATTTATCGTTCTAATAATATTCAAATGTTTAACTATTAATAACTAGATTTAATATTATCAATATGTTATGTATATTGATCATATACCATTTTCATATTTCTATTACTACTTTTTTATTTGTTACCTGTTTATCTATTTTGTGCTGTTGTATTTAATACTTAATTAAGATTATAAAATAGGTATTCTGTAAAGATATTTAGTAACTATTTAGTGAAATGATGTATTAATAGGTTAATTAAATAGCTCCTTTACTTAAAGCTTTTTAAATTAATTAGCTATGCTTTAGATACTTTTAATCCTATGATTACTCTTTTTTAATATAATTGCCTGTATAATATTTCTAATTTATGTTATCAAATCTTTGTTAAACTATTTGCATTTTATGCTTTTTACAACATCTATAAAAAGATATAAAACCAAACTATAATAATAAAATATTCAAGTTTTGAATAGTATAGGGATATTAAAAATGTTACCATAAATGATTAAATGTATAAGCCTTTTTAGGTCTTCTTAATAAATAGCAATATGAAGTAATTAAAAATTTAAAGAGTGTCTCTTTAAAGGAACAAGTATAATTTTATTAAATGCATTACTGATAAAAGTAACGTTTATAATAGACCTATCAAACAACTTTTGTTTAATGGATTTAGTATTAAATGTAATAGCGATTATATTTAACGCTGTAGAAGTCACAAAAAGTATATAATGAAGAATGCATAATCTTATTTACTTAAATTGATAAGAAGATTGCGATATTAAACTAGATAATAGATAGAAAATAATTACCATTATAATTTAAATGTTTTATAGTACTAACTTAAAGCTATTTTCATTTAGAGAAAGAAAAACTAAAATACAAATATTAGCAGACGTGAGATAGTAAATCATTAAAATAATAGAGATAAAAAATTAGAAAATGAGTGCTTTAAGAAGAAAGATTTAAATATAAAAAATTTTCTCCATTTATATTATTAATGCTTGGAAGATAATTATTTGTTTTGATAATTGTATTTCAAACAAATATCTCAACGTTTTCAAAAATAATTCAAATATTTCAAATCAACTTATTTAAGAACAGAGGTAGAATTGAAAAAAACTGGTTTATATTTTATATATATAAGTCATATTAATAGTAAATAAAGACTAAAAGACTTGGTAATAATAAATTGCTATATTATTAATGAAATATCATTTTGTATTTTAATCTACTAAACTATTTGACTTGTCACTAGAAATCTATAGGTGATTTTTAAATCCTTACCTTGCTTTTCTCTTTTGCATCCTATGATAAAGAATTTGACTAAGATCTTTCTTCCTTTCTGTGGACCTTTTAATCGTTCCTCTATGTATCTAGTATTTCTAGAAACTTAGGTTGTTGCTTAGATAGAAAATCGAAATTTGAAACTATGCTTTACAATAAAACTATATCATCCTCATGCGATTCAGCAAGTAATCTAAAAATTACAGTAAATTCTACTTCTGAAAATTCAATATTTAGCTTATCTAGACATGTCTAAAATTCATAAGGATTCATTTTTTCCTAAAACAATTTAGAAACTTTAAGTTTCCTGGCCGCTAGCTCTTTATATACCTTTGTCATGCATCTTAAAAATATTTAGTTTCGTTCCTCCTCTGATAGTTCAATTTCTTCTTCTTCTTCTTCCTCTTATTCCTAGTCTTATTAACAGTAAACCTGAATAAGTTTCTAAAGATTAATCAAATTACCTAATAAGGAGCTTGATTTACATTGAAAGTGCTAGAATAGAAAAGTACATCTAAAAATCTGATCTGATTTTCCTATAACCTAATCTTGTTTGCAATTTAATGGAAAATTTTTTTATTAATGAAGCCACTATTTTGCTAATCATATTTTTGGCATTCTTTTTATATAAATACTTAATTTTCAGTTAGAATGGAACGAATTGATTTATCTAGTTCAAACTCTTCCTCCTCTTAAATCACCTTTCAATCTTACAAATTTTCCAAAGCACTCTTAATAATGAATTAAGTCTTTTGATATTCCTAGTAATCACATAAGAATTTGCATAAACTAACCATATCTTCCTGCTTTTTAATATCCAGATTTTTGCTGATATATTATAAAAGCTATTCCTATGTTATTTCTTCAGCTGGTTTAGTGTTGTTAAACAGAATTTTTACAAAATGTTTTTTTTCTAGTCTGCTCATTTACATCTTCAAACTGATATCTTCAAAAATATCTTTTAGCTTTTAATTCTATTTTTAAGGATCTTTTGAAGTATTCTTCTCTTAACTTTAACTCACTTTTAGCTTCATAAATTCTTCAAATTCTTTATAAGTAATCCTTTCCTCTTTTTGTTGATTTAGCTACTCTATAGCTTGTTAGACTTATTCTTGTTTAGCTTGCAAATTCATTTATTGTAATATTTTGAGCATTATTTAGCTGTTTATAGGTTAATCTTAGTCAATTTCTAGACTCTAAAAAGCTTATGATAAAATTCTATCGTTTTTTTCTAGCTGTTAAATTAGATCTCTAAATATGCTTTAAAACTACTCTTAAGTTACCTCAGGAGATATTTGATTTAAGTTATCTAAAAATTAGTTGTAATTGACTTTTCCACCTTAATCAAGATCATAAATGATAAGTAACTCTGAAACCTTTTCTTATGAAAGGCTCAAGCTCTAGTTTAGGATATTTTCAAACTATTTTAAAGTAACGTAGCCTTCTTAATTTTTGTCTACTTACTTAAAGGCAAGATGCAGCTTATTCCTATTTTCTCTAATTTGATTTTCAATTTGCTGTTAGATTTAGTTAGATAACTAACTTTGTAAACCATTTTAAGCTTATTACATTTCTTTATTGGTTGCTTTCATATCCCTTTACTTATTATTACCATTTGATGCTTTTTACTCTTGCTATTACCCTAAAAGCTTGCAAAAAATATAATAACTTAATTGAGAATCTTGGCTACTATTTCTCAGCACTACTTTTAACTCTTCTTTCTAAAAAGAAACTCCATTCTAACTAAGTGAAACTTCTAGATCATCCTAGCTGAGAAATCCATCTTAATCTAGATCAAAAAGTTAAAAGGCAGACTAGTAACTTAGTTTTTAGTCTTGTATAAAGCTCTTTATTCTCTCTATAATTCCTTTATTTTGCTCCTAAAGTTTTTCTTTCTTCTAATCCTTTAAAGACTAATCTAGAAATTGACTGGCAAATTACTCATAAGACACCTTTTGCTTCTTCTCATCCTAGATCATTTGAACTATCTTTTCAATTTATTAAAGCGAAGTTTCTTAATTTAAGATCTTTTAAATAATAGAGAATAGATCAGTAGCACTTATGATGGCTTAACTGTTTATATTAAGATTCATTAAAACGGAATCCCATTCTTTTTTTCTTTGTTAGATAAACTATTTTAGTAATAAAAAGATTTAATCAGCTGATAGTTCATTAGATTGGGACTGTTGCTTTTAGAACTTTTTTAAAAGCTCTAAGAATTCAACATATTGAATATAACCATTTTTATTCAATCCGTAAGAGGCTATTATTAACTAAATTTATGCCTTTGGCAAACCTAGGGTTTTATCTAGGATTTTCGAGAAATTCTCTTAGGAAATTAAATTATTCTAGCTGGAGTCTAACTCCTGAAACTACTATAGCAAAGTACTCTTAAGAGTCTATGAAGTGTCATAAATTTTTTGCATAATCACATCAATACCTTTAACTAATTTCTGATCATTAGCTTCTTTCTGTTGTTCTTTTTGAATAATCTACTCTGAAATAGACTCTGAAAACAGCTTTTCACCAGTAATATCAGAAGTCTTTATTGCAGATTCCTATTTCTGCCAATCTTGCTTTTCGCTTTTTATAGTGCTAATTGATACCTAATCTTCACTTTCTTCCTCCTCTCCATCAAAAAATTTAATTCACATTTTGATATTAAAACTCTAAGGTTGTGAGAAAAAGAGCTACATTAGCAGAACTTTTTCTCCTTCTTCAGTAATTATAATTTACTACTAGCTTAAAGCCTCAACTAGCTCATTAAACTAAGCAAGATTTTTCAGTTTAAGAGTATGTTGCCAATAATTTTTAGCAGTTTACTTACTTTTCTGAATTTTACTTCTTATTACATCCATTATCTTTTATCCTTTTAGCTTCTCTACCTCTATATCCTGAAGTTAGCTGTCTAAATTAGAGTTAATTTATTCAATCTCTTATAATTTCTACTTTAGATCTTATATCTCCTGTTGCTTAGAGATTTTTAAGTTTGAGTTAGATTATTCTAGCGCTTATTATTTCTACTTTAGATCTTATATCTCCTATTACTTGTTGCTCAAATTAGAGTTTATTTATTCTAGATCTTACTATTTCAACTTAAGTTCTTATATCTCTTATAGCTTAGAGTTGTTTTCCTTTTTTAATTATTGAATTTCCTATTCCATGCTTTCTATTTTTGCTCCTAAACTATTAATCTTTTTATCATATTCTTATCTCTAAGTTTCAAGTTCTGCCTGCCCAGTTTCTATCTCAGTATTTAGCTTAATAATTTAATTATCTTTTTAGCTTATTTTTTAATTTAATTAGCTAGCTTCGTATTAACGATCATTTTCTTGTTTATCAAATTTATATTTGAAATCTCTTACCTATTCGTCTTTTTCTCGTTGAAGTTTACTTAGCTTCTCATCAAATTCATTCTAAATGAGTTATTTCTCAGTTTTCAGTTGAAATACTTCTTATTTTTCTTTTTCTGTAAATTCTTAAAGCTTTAATTTTTCATCCTCTAGTTACTATTAAATTTACTCAAATTTTTACTTTTTACCTTTGAATTTTTTATCTAATTCACTTCTTTCATTTTCAAACTTTTCCTTCTTATTATCTAGCTTTCTATTTAGTTCAGAAACTTCCTATTTCAACTTTTCGATTTTACTCTCAAGTCAATTTATCTTTTCATCATCTAATTTGCTTTTTTCTTCTAATCTAATCTTATCTCTCCACAATTCGTTAATCTGTTTTTCCTTTTAATTACTGATTTCATATTTCTCTGTTTTTTCATTTTCTTTCTAATGTAGCAGTTCTGATACTTATTTCTCTTTTTCCATTAATCTTTGATCTATCTTATTAGCATAATTTTCCTTTTCTTGTATCTTTCTGTCCATTTCATATATTTATTTGTCTTTTTCCTATATTTGTTATGCCTAGTTATTATTTTCGCTTTTCAAATGCTTATTTTTTTTCTTTATTTTAAAATATTTTTCCTTACTTATATAATTGTCTCTAAGCACCGATTAATGATCAAGCTGCTTCAGATTCTTTCTCTTCAGCATATTTTTCTCATCACGCATTTTTTTTATAGTGCTATTTAGCTATGCATTTTCCTTTTTCAAGTTGAAGATACTCTTCTGTTAATCTTCAATTGATTCCATTATTTTCTAATTTTAGCTTGAAGATTCTTATTAAACTGGATAGTTTAGCTACTCCTTAAGCAAATTTCTTAGTCTTGTACATTCGTCTATATGAGCTTACAGTTCTTGCTCCTTTTCCATGTATCTTGTAAAATTAGCGTCCTTCTTGTATTTCTCAATCTCTTCATTCTTAACTCTAAGAGATTGTCTAAGTTCCATCAACTGAACTTTAGCAGATTTTTCAGAGCGATTGTTAATTTGCTCTTCCTGGATTTATCTCGAAAATTTTTCAATAATTTATTCTTATTTCTGCATTTCTTTAAAGAAAACTTAGATTTTAGTCTTACAAACTTAATTCTCTTGCTAAGTATGAGTTTACTTCTACTTCAGCTATTTAATTTCTTGTATAAGCCTTTCATTATCATTATATCCTCTAAAATTATTAGTCTTGCTATCTCTCTTTGACAGTATCTATTTCATATTTCTGAACTTCTGCTAAGTAGGTTATTTAATATTATCTCCAAACCCTTAAGTTCTAGGTTTAGCTGACTAAGGCCTTTGCCCTTTTTTATTTTTATCAGTTTTCTATTCTAAAATTTATCTAAAGAGAGAGCTTTCAGAAGATGATACAGATTCCATTTAAAATTCCTTTAATTTATTAACCAAAATAACGTATAAATCTTCATATCATTTTAATAACTTACTTACTTCAATACTTTAGATACTATAAATACAACCAATAAGACATACCTTCTCCACTATTAAACTGCTTTAAATAAATGTTAACTCTAATAAGTCTTAAGAAGCTATAGTAGCACTATACTAGTCAATATAAATGCTGATAGGGAATATAGAAATCATTATAAATAACATGCATTTGATTAATAAAAACGAAAATGCATAACCTATTAAGAACCTTATCTAGAAGTTAAAACTAGGTAGCTAAAACTAAAAAAACTTACATTCTTTATGCAAATTAAAATAAGCAGAATTAGAGGCATTTCTCTATAACTATACTAGAAATATCTAAACAAAGTGAGAAATTTAATAAGGATTGATAGGTAAGTAATAAGGTAGAAGCTAAAGATAAAATATAAAAAGTTACTATCAAAATAATTATTATATTTGCATTTATTTTAATAAGATGGTAGAAATTAGAGTAGGCGGAAAATATAGAGTCTATAAAAAAATTGGATCAGGTTCTTTTGGAGAAATCTACTTAGCTTAGAATGTTTAGACAGGGGAGGAAGTTGCAATCAAATTAGAGAATGTTAGTACAAGACATCCGCAACTGCTCTATGAATCGAAGTTATTGAGGTTGCTTCAAGGTGGATGTAAGTATTTTTAACCTTTAGTGGGAATTCCGTAAATGATTTGGTTTGGTGTTGAAGGATCTTATAACGTGATGATTATGGATTTGCTAGGACCGAGTTTAGAAGATCTCTTTAATTTTTGTAATAGAAAATACTCAGTAAAAACATCTCTAATGCTAGCTGACTAAATGGTAATTTTAATAAAATAGATTGCAAGAGTAGAATATGTTCACTCTAAAAACTTTATTCATAGAGATATGAAGCCTGATAATTTTTTGATAGGTTTAGGCAAAAAAACATCAATATTACATATTATAGATTTTGGTTTAGCTAAGAAGTATAGAGATCCTAAAAATCATTAGCATATCCCATATAAGGAAAATAAAAATTTGACAGGTACAGCTAGATATGCTAGTATTAATGCTCATTTGGGAATAGAGTAGTCTAGAAGAGATGATTTAGAGGCGTTAGGCTATGTGCTCTTATATTTCTTAAGAGGCCACTTACCATGGCAAGGAATCAGAGCTACTACAAAGTAAGAGAAGTATTAAAAAATAATGGAAAAGAAAGTCCAGACTCCTATAGAAAACTTATGTCAAAATTAGCCAATTGAATTCCAGTAGTATCTTAACTATTGTCGTAGTCTACGTTTTGAAGACAGACCTGATTATGCTTATCTACGAAGAATGTTCAAAGACCTGTTTTGCAGACTCCAATTTGAATACGACTATGTTTTTGACTGGACTTTACTTAATTATGGCAACAAAAATCGAAGATAAATAAGAACAGAAAATGAAGAAGAAAAGAAGTCAAGATAAGCTTAGGCAAGCATAAACAAAATATAGGAAGAAAAATAGCAAAAAGCTCCAGTTATTAATGAAAAAGAAAAAGTCAAGACTTAGAATACCAAGAACAAAGAATGCTTAATCTTTTGAAATACGAACTATAGAATAATTAAAATTGTAACCTTAATTTTAAACTATATCGTGTAGAGTAATACTATTTTTTCCTTCCTTAATATTGAAATTTAAATATGTCATTGATATTTGTTCAATATGAGAACCATAAATGATTTTAATATTAAATAAGATAATTTCTGCTAAAATGAATTATTTTTATTAAAGATTCTTACAAAATTATTTAAAATTCCTTAGAATAGGCATTATTTTTTATCTATTTACTTCAAAAGATTCTATCTATAATTTTTAAATAATGTTTGCATTCCAAGATATAAACTCCTTTCTACTAAAATAGACATAAAATTTCCTAGATTTATATTTTTTATTATATCTAATCTTTAATATCATATAAAAAAGACTAATAAAAGTTCTATTTGAGCTTATTAAGTTAAGCATTTTTATTAAGATTTTTTACCAAAATCAACTTAAATAACTTTAGTACTTATGCTTTTTATACGTACATAGTTTGGTTAAGTAAAAATAATACAAAATTACTTATTACAATGTCTATTAAAAACTGCAATCACCAGTATTTTTTTGGCTCTAGCAATCTATTAAGAAAATTAAAAACTTACTGATTGTTTGAATTTGCAACGATTTGCTAATAGAAAAGTTCTCCTCTACTTTTAGGTTTAGTATCAGGTTATTCTATATTTGTTATTTTCTTAATCATTTCCTGGATTTATTAACTCTTTACTTCAATGCTATTAACTCTTTTTAATAGAGTGCTGACTTGTGTATTTAGAGACTCTGAACTTTACTATAGTTCTAGAACATCACTCTTCATATATTTAGTCTCTTGCTTTATGCTATTTATTTATTTTTCAACTTAAGTATTTTGAATATTATGCTGGGGTCTGCTGCTCAATATCTCTATTTGCTCTTTATATTATTTATCTTTCTATGTAGCAGATTGCTATCTTTTCTTTTACTTTTTTACAGAGCTTAGTACTGGATCTTTTACTTTCTCAAGAGAAGAACCAGAGTCAACCTTAAATATCGCTGCTTTACTTTTAGTTGAAGGACTCATATTTTTTGGACTTTTTAGCTTTCTTTCACTTTATAGAGTAGGTTTGAAAGAGTCGGTAAGTTTCTTAGGTAATGCCTTCATTATACTCTCAATTTATTCTAAACAGCTACTATACAAGTCTTCTAACTCATTTCTTCTCTTTTCAAGAGTCTTATAATCATCAGTAGTAAAGATCACATTCCTATAATCCTACATTCTACTACATATCTTAACTATTCTATAATCTAAAGCATTTATAACAGATTTCATCTTAATCTTAAGAGGTTGCTCTATTAGCTTACTCTTAAGCATGTTATTTTTAAGTATCTTTAATTTATTTGACTTCTAATTCAAAATATCTTCCCAACTCAATACCTCTGCCTTCAATTCTAAAAGATCCATGATAAATAAATTCAAATTTTAGATGAAAATTGTTATTTTTAAATTAATATCAAACCAAATAATTATCCCTTCATTCAAACAAAAGCTAATCTGTTTCACTTCTTCTTGCTTTTATACTAATTAGATGTTACTAAAATCCTTTATATTTCATAAATATATTTTCTTCTGCTTTGCTCTATGTTATATTAGTTTGAAATATCTCAAATTTAATTTAATTAAGATATCCTTTAAAGTATTTAGCAAGTTAAATATTTGGAAGATATAGCACTTGTCTACCAATATTCTTTTTCAGTAAGTTTTTACACCTTTCCTTGTATTTTATAGTAAGAAAGTTAGTTTATTTAGTTTCTTCATTTATCACCTTAAACTCTAACTCCAATGTTCTCAACCTATAATATTCCTTCTTTATAATAATACTTTGCTTCTTAAAACCTTCTTAATATCAATTTAGTTATATTTCAAGCAAGCAACTCTTTTAGTTAGATAACTATCATACTTAAGCACAAGTTAAGTGATATATAATGAAAATAAAACTAGGATAACTAAACTAAAGCAAATTATAAAGCAGCTAACAAAGAACTTCTAGACATCTGAATAATAAAGACTGAGAAAATACCTTTAAAATCAGTTAAACAATGATAGAGAAAAACCATTAAAATAGGATAAAAAGAATGTAATGGAATATTAAATATTTAAGTGTTTTTTTGTAATAAAGTATTAAAAATATAAGCAAGCAAATAAAGTTTAAATCTTTTTTGCTTTACAATAAAATGGTGACTAGAGCCACAACTAAAGCTGTACTTAAATCTTGCTAAGGCTTTTGTCCATTTTTAAGTAGAGAAGGAGTAGATAATTTAGAAAAACTACAGTAGAATGCTTATAAATGTCCAGTTATGAAAAAACTTAATTTAGACTCTTCTAATTTAGATAAAATTGCTGAAGCTCTTAATGATCCAACTAACTTCTTAGATTTTTCTTATTTATAAGAATGCCCACATAAGGATTAATAACCTGGAATGAAAGAATTTACTTAGGCTATTTAGAAATTAAAAGATGAGGGAAGATATCGAGTTTTCATTGAAGTTCTGAGGCACTAAGGAAATTTTCCTAAAGCTTCGTTCTAGTAGAAAACTACAATTACTCATTGGTGTGCAAATGACTATTTAGGAATGGGTTAGAATCCGAAAGTTATAGAAGCTATACACGCAGCTGTTGATAACTTTGGTGCAGGTTCAGGAGGAACTAGAAATATAGGAGGAACTACTACTCTTCATAATATGCTAGAAAGGTCTTTGGCAGATCTTCATGATAAAGAAGCAGCTCTACTTTGCAATTCTGGATATGTTGCGAATGAAGCAGCTCTTAGTACTCTTCCAGGTCTATTTCCTTAAGGATTTATGTATTTTTCTGACTCTGAAAACCATGCCAGCATGATTTTAGGTATGAAATACTCCAGATCAATTAAAAAAAATGATATAAGAGTCTTTCGTCATAATGACGTCGACCATTTAGCAGAATTAATGCAGCAGGCACATGAAGAATTCCCAGAGAAATAGAAATGCATAGTATTTGAGAGTGTTTACTCTATGTCAGGTTAAATTGCTAAAATTGAGAAAATTTGTGATTTAGCCGATAAATATAAAGCTTTGACTTATATAGATGAAGTACACGCTGTTGGAATGTATGGACATAAGGGAGGTGGGATTGCTCAAAGAGATGGTCTTGATCACCGAATTGACTTTATTTCTGGAACACTTGGAAAAGCATTTGGTGTTTTCGGTGGGTATGTAGCAGGTAGAGCTATTGCTATTGATTGTGTCCGTTCTTATGCTCCTGCGTTTATATTCACAACTAGTTTACCACCATCTGTTATATCAGCTTGCATAGCAAGTGTAGAACATTTAAAAAAATCAGAAGCAGAAAGAACTTAGCATTAGAAATAAGTAGCGTTTATGAAAAAGAAAGTTATAGAAGCAGGACTTCCAATGATTAAAACTGATTCGCACATTATTCCTCTATTCATTGGTAACCCAGTAAAGACCAAATTAGTTTCTGACATGCTACTCCAAGATTATCAAATTTATGTTTAACCAATCAATTATCCAACTGTTCCAAGAGGAATGGAGCGTCTTCGACTTAGCCCCACTCCTTTGCATGCCGATTAAATGATAATTGACTTTGTTAATGCGGCTAAATAAGTATGGGAGAAATTGGATTTAGTAAGAGGCAAAGAGTGGGAAAAAGTGAGGACCACGGTCAAGCTTTAACTTTGAATTACTTAAATTTTAAATATTTAAATTAGCAATTTCCACCTATTTATGCTTATGATTTATTACATTAATAATCATTAAAAAAAGCAATGCATCAAATATAATTAAAGCAAGGTAAATTTAAATAAATGGATCCTTATGTTATTTATCTATTCATATTGAGGCAGCAAAACCCTTTAATATTT
Source organism: Loxodes magnus (assembly GCA_946699065.1). Lineage (NCBI taxonomy): Eukaryota > Ciliophora > Karyorelictea > Loxodida > Loxodidae > Loxodes > Loxodes magnus. The sequence goes on along the minus strand of CAMPDV010000081.1, from coordinate 642,937 downwards.
ACCTTAACATGAGATTAATGTTAATAGCCATCTTAAATAAAAAAGGGTATAAATAAATGAAAATACTTTCTAATATTACATAAAAATTAGCTTCTTTAAAAAGAATAAACTAAGAAAATGCTAAAAAATAGGAATTTTTAATATTAAACCATAATAAAAATTAGGCTAAACTAATTTCTAATTTGCCTACGCTAGCTACTAAGAATAAATATTAATAAAAATATAAAAGTAATAAAATAGTTGTATGTAACATTTAAATAATAATAAAACTTCACATTTATATCTTATTTGTTTTATATTATCTTTACTTCGCATTCATTACATATTTTAGTAGCAAGATCATTAGTTCGTTTTTGATAAAACTATTTTCAAGCTTAAACAATTTATCATTTAAAAGTAAAAAGGATTTCAATCTCCTTTAGTACTTTTATAATTTTATATAAATCACTAGCAAGGGAATTTTTTAAGTTTTATAATTATTTAATACAGATATAAATAAGAGAATTAATGCAGCTTTTTATAGATAAAGATCAAACTACCTAAGACACTAGAAATATAGAAAATAATTAAAATGTTCAAGTTTTCTTTACCTTCTTAATTAAAGCTATTAAGTTGTAGATAAATCTGCTTTTATTTTTTTAATAAATCATCTTGCTGATATTTTAAAAAATTAGATAACTCTTTCAATTTCCATCTGGTTCTTAATTGGAAGTTTGATTGTTAAGGGAATTTCTTTGTTTGATTCTTTTTAAAGATTATTCTGAAATTTTATTAAGTAAGAACTCAGAACGTTTTATTCCATTCTAAAGTGTTGAAATGTGACCATTGTGAACCTTTTCGTTTTTGTTTGCTTTAGATACTGTTGGAAGGCTTAAAGCAAATGGGCTAGTATACTAAGGTGCGCTTTTATGTTTTTGAATTTTAATATTTTCCTTTGCTTTTACAACTGGCTGTTTAATCTATCTTGCAAAGCTTGGATTTACTACAGTTGCAGATTAAAAATGAGTCATTTTCTAAATTTGATACTTAGGAGATGAAGCTTTCTATAGAGAGCTAGATTTTCTTATTATTTATGGTTTTTATAGCATTGGTGTTGGAGTTTTGGATCCAATATCGTTTTCACTATTATACGAATTAACAAGTGCTTGCTCCTTCTTCTTAAACCCATCTAAAGCAAAATCTATACTCGTAAACAAATTATGAATATTACTCACGCGACTTTGCATTATAGAATTCAAGTGCTCATTTCAAGTTAAATCTCTTTCTGAATTTTGTTTGAGTCTAAATGTTCACTCATCGTCAGTAATTTTACTTATTTACTAAAGTTCATCTTAAGTGGAAGTCACTTGAACTTTACTAAGATCTAATCGCATCTTCATTTTTCAATAATTTATAAATTTAAATTCATAAGCTAAGCGCATCATGTTATAACATTCAGCTATTAAAAATATAATATGTATTGAGAGTTTCACAATAAACCAAATAAACTAATTAGCCGCTATTTCTAGAAAAATATTTTCGAATTATAGAGTAGAACATCATTAGAAGTTAGAATATAATTAAGTGATTAGCGATCTTTAACTTTTGAAGACATATAAATGATGACTACTACAAATAGTGATACTTGATTATATCTATATCATAATTTACATTATTTAATACTTCCACTTTTTAAACTCTGCTAACCAGATTGTCAATGATGGCTTTATACTTCATTTTTTAAAGAAGATATTAGTTTTAAATTATATAATCCGTATATTGTTTTAAAGATGGAAGAAGAAGGAATTGCAAATAAAGTTATATCCAATGATTTTTGCATTGAAATCACGACTTTATATTAAATTTCTCAGCAATGATTTAAACTTTGATTTAATAACAATTGATGGATGTTAATCATAGAATAAATAATCTGACTACTCATAATATATACTAGTATTCATAAATTTGTCCTACGGGATTGTGATCTTTTTGATAGCTAATAACTAGCAGAATTTATAGTGTTTCATTTAATTAGAAAATATAATTAAAAAAATAATTTTTGTAATATCGATTGCTATAATAACTTCGATTTAAACTCAAAAATAATTAGAAGTTTAAAGATACTAAACTCCTTTAATTATCAAATTTAAAAAAATTAAGATGTGTGTAAATGAATAAAAGAGAAAATATCTAAATAATAGATATAATTTCAAAGCTTTTAATAATTTTTGTATTAAAGGATAAAAAATGCTAAAATCATTACGCCAAACTATTGATAAAATACTAAATTTAAAAGGAAAAGTACTTAATTTAAAAATTCTTATTTAATTAAACCATGATAAATATAGTTCATCTTACTGATTAAAAGGCAAGCAATTAAAATCATTTACTTTAGAGGGCTAAAAATATAATTAAATTTTTTAGATATATTTCTTTAATATCTGTATAACTAAAAAATAAAAAATAGTTTAAGCAATAACTATATGATAATATTATTAAATATAACAAATAGTTTATCGATAAGGTTTAATTTTAAAATATTTAAGAACGTTTTTACTATTTAGTTTATTATCAAAAGAAGTCAATAATACATTCTTATATGCTTGTCTTAAATAAATAACTATAAGCAATAATTTTGCTTAATAAAAATAAAAAATTGGGATTAAATTCAGTTATTAAAGGAAATATGGACCATGATTTAAATTTAATTATATTGCTGGTTTTTAGTCAGTCATATTTATTAAAAATAATAAACTTAACTAACTTAAAAGCAAGTTTATAGATAAATAAGGAATATATTTCATATCTTACTAACTTCATTCATTTTATTTTTTATCATAAAATATGCAAATTTAACTCTCTTTAAAACTTGTATATCTGCAAATAATTCAATAATTTCATTTTTTGCCTAGAAAAAGCGCAAAAGATTTAAAAAAATGGAAGACTTAGAAAAGAGTTTCTATACCAACTTCTCGAAGAAGGAGAGGAACCCATAAGCAAATCTCGGGATGTCTTCTTACACTTAACCCTTTTCTTATTAATCTTAGCCTCCTGGAATATAATAGAGTAGTGAAGAACGGAAACAGACTCAGAAAAGCACTCATACGCTTACTCCAGGGTCAGAGGAGAAGCCTAGAAAACAGGCGAAGTCTGCTTTGCACAGGAAGTCTCAGAGTTCAATCCTTCTGGCCAAATAAGCATGGAACAGCTCATTAAAGTTGTACTAAATCTCCAGAAGAGGTTAAAAAGCTAAGGAAGGACAATGAGAAGCTAATGCAAAAACTTAACATAGAAGAAGGAACAGAGTCAAGATTCATGTCCTAGGAAAGAGAGCTAAGCACCTTTTGAAACATATCACAAAGTTAGAATAGATAATCCTAAAATTAGCTTCAGAAACAGACTGAACTGGATAATAGACTTGGAAAAATAGAAGAGAAATTGTAAACTTTAAGAAAGAGTAAAGCGAAACTGGAGCTTACAAATGGAAATCGAAGCCTATAAAGAGCAAATCCAACAAGGAAAATAATTAAAAATAAAAAAGAAATGTTTCTGCTGTGGAAGGAAGTGTTGGAAATTTTAATAGAAGTAAAGAAACTATTGGATAAAGAGCAATAAAGAAGAAAAAAGAAGAAGTCAGAATGAAAATAATGTATTGCTACTCGGATGGTTCAATATACAAGATAAAGATGAAACTTAATCAAGTAAAAGGAAGGAAAACCAGGAGAAACCACAGTTCCTAATCTCGTTTAAATTAGATGACCCAAAATTCTTATATTTAACAGCAAGGAGCATAACTGCTGTCCTCCTGATGGGATTGAAAATCTCTAAAACGGAAAATATCAAATTAAAAGTATTGTTTTTAATAAGACACAAACTTTCATTTTTCAGAAGATAATTAGATTCATTAATCACTATGCTTTATTAAAATTCTTCTGAATTTAAAAATTTTTTGCTGTCTTCTACGTCTTCTTATGATTAAAAATTTTCTTTTTCATTCTCAATTAGATTATTTAATTCTTCATGCATTTAAGCTTTCACTATATTCTCAAGAATCCTCTTCTGAAAAAAGAATTAAATTCTATGGACTTTAAAATATTACAATTTTAATGATTAAAATTAAATAAATAAATTTTAAAATTATCTACCTTTCATAACTCTTTTAATAATTGATTTTGATATCATAACTTATAAAATTCTTAGTAACTCTATATTTCCATATCTAATATAATAAATTTGCAAATAATTTAATTTATTAATTTAAAATTATAATTGAAATTATAGCAAATAAATTACCCTTTTTCGTTTTTAATCAATAAGTATAAAAGTTTAACTAAATTAAATGTTTTATAATAATAATTTGTTTTCAACTTTAAATTTTTATTCCCTTGTTTTTATTTCTGTTAATTTATATATTATTATACTATTATATTATTTAATTTTAAATAATTCTTTTAATTTTTCAAACTGATCTAATAATTTTATAGCTTTAATAATAGTAACATTTTTATTATCTATCATTTTTTACATTTATTTTCTAACTTAAAAGGAAGTATTACGAAAATTAAAATTTTGTAAATATTTTTATTTACTAAATCCTTTGCTCTATTACTGCTCATATAAGTAAATTAGAATTATAATATCACTAAGGTAATATTTTATCAATTTCAATTAGAATTTTTTAATCATTTTACTTTTTTATATTTAAATATACTTAAATAAGTTATAAATTCTCATGATCAACACTAAGATAAAAATAAATAAACATATAAACTTATTTAAATTGTACATTAATTCTAAAGTTTAATTAAAAAATAATAAAAATATCTATAAATGTTTAGATTTTAATGGAATTAAATATTTAATCACCATTTATATTTTTAAAATTAAGATAAGTAATTTATTTTAGGATACTAATATTATAGAAGATTTATTATACCTTAATGATCAATATTTTTTAACGCTTTTTTTTTGATTTAATATAAATAAGCAAATCTCAATTTTTATTTCCTTTTTTAAGTTATAAAAATAAATAATAAAAATATCAAATCAATTTTTTTTATTCACTCATTAAGTATTCTGGTTTATTATATTTTTTAATATCAGATATTTAAGAAAAACTAGAAGCATGTTTAAATGTTTATACTAAATTATAGAACAAAGATAAAAGAAATAATAGAGAAAATAAAAGTAATATTAAATAAAAGATATTTATTAAATCAAAGTTTAACCAAATTTTAAATTAGATTAATTAAGAAAGGATATTAATATATTTATTTCCATTTACAGATTAATATAATAAATCTTAAAGCTGCTTTAAATTTATAAATCAAATAGAATCTTGAGATAAAGAGATAATTTATTAAATATTTTAAATAAAAAGATGAATCTACGTTAAACTATATTTGCATTATCGTTAGATGCAAATTTCTCTGTCTATTTTTCTTACTGTTGCTTCATAAAGATTTTTGCTTTTTTATATAATCTAGCAGCTTCATAATATAAAGGAGAATTAGGAATAGGATTTAATAACAAGGAAATATGAAAATAAACAATTCTGGAAATCATATAACTTATAAAATTATCCATACAAATGAAGCCTCTTTAATCAATATTTGGACGGAAAATTTTTTGTTATGAATGTTATTTTAAGTGGCTTGGATGGAGAATTTTCAGAAAATATTATTTTCAATAAAAAGTTCCTCTAAAATAAAACAGAATATTCAGTACCTATTATAGAAGCATAAAAATTTCAAGGATTATTTTCGTCTTCAGAGCCAGGTTAAATAGGGAGGAGGATCATCTTCAAATTTTAATCATTAATATCTTATTTTTTTCAAAATCATCTAGATATATTCTTAATTCTTTTTTATCTTATTTCTTTAATTATTATTAAAAGCTAAGGATTTAACTTGCTATAAAAAATTTATAAGATAATTTTTACTGTATAGTATATTTAAAATTTATTAATAATAATATGTAAATTTTGTCATAATTTTATAAATTTAGTAAAAGAAACATATTTTTATTTTCTTTATATTTTTCACATTAATTTTCATATTAACTATGGTAAATAAAATTAATTAAACATTTAGATTTTAAATTTTTGCTATAAACAAAACTTTTTTTAATTTATTTAATGAAATCTATGATTAATTCTCTTTAAAACTTACAATTTTTATATAAATAAAAAACTAAATAATGAAGTATTTTATATAAAAAAAGTTAAAAGTTGAAAAGCTTTGTTAAAGCCTTAGTAGTCAGCTATCTGACCTATTCTAGCAGCTTGTCTCTATTAGTTTGTCTTGAATTCATACTAGGCTTAGTTAGGCGGTGTAGCACTTCATTAGCGCACCATCCTTTAATATTCGGAATAGTTTTGGTCTTGCACTTAGCGTTCCTAATTATTTATCCAAGGATTAAGATTTGAATTAAAGAATTTTTTTCTATAAATTTTTCCGCTTTATGTTGGATATATCCTAAATAGTTTTCTAAAAATATCTTATTTATTCTTTCTTTAAATTTCGTTTAGTTAGTAGCAGTATTTTCATTGATGTTATTTATTGCACACGTAGCATTTTATTCTTCTTTTAAACTATTATTCCTGTAACACTTATTTAATTTAAATTTACTACTTATTTTAAATAAACGTTTACTGTTTATTTTAATTTGAGGCTTCATTTTCTATTTCCATAGGATCTGATTAATTCTGTTAAAACGAAAATGGCGTTACCTGAATTTATTATTAAATTTAAAGAATTCTTTGTTCCAGTTTGTTTTCTATTTCTTATGATTATTAGTATTGTTTCTCAAGTAAAGACGTTATTAGTTTTTCTAATTTTTCTACTTTATCAGTGAGGTATCTATTTTTAAACATAAACTCTTTTAATGACTTAGATAATATTTCTATTTGAGTTTGTGTCGGAAGTTTTTTTAGTTCTGGATTTCCAAGTGGTTAATGTTCGTCATATCAATCATATTTCTCACTTTCACTCATTGTAATTATTTCGCTTTTTTATTTTTTAGAGAATTTTCCTGTTTAAATGTTTTGTTCAAAGTTCTGTTATTTCTTAGAAGCCATTTTATATATAATAATAAAAAAATATAATAATTAATTTAAAAATTACAGATATTATGCAATTAAAATAATTTAATAATTAAAATATTTACATAATAATAATAATTAATTATAGTGATTCCACCTTCATTAGGTTTTTATAAGTTTATTAATTTTATTTAATATTCCATCTTCTATCTTCAACTGAATAATCTTCCCAAGTATATATAGAGTAGGGCTACATTTAATCTTTTTAATTATCGATATCTTGCTTCAATTGAGTTTCCTTTCCAATTATTTTCTGATTTCTTCTTTATTTAGCAAATGAAAATCTCTATCAAGATTTAAATTCCCTTATACATTTTTTTCTATATAATAATTCTTCTAGTACAGTATAGATTACTTAATGAACCTATATTTTAATATTTTCTAGTTTTTATTTTGATAGAATTTGCAGCATTATCTTAAATTGAGTCCATATTTCCTTCAATATCATCATTACTTTTTTCTTTTTAATAGAAGTTTAGGCTGGCTGAGTATCTGCTTTCATATCCATACGATCGTTTTATGATATGCTTTCAAGAAATTTGCTTTCAATCAACTGCCTAATTATTTGAATTTGGTTTATATTTGTTCAATTCTGAAATTAGCCACTTGTGAGTTTTTGATTTTTTAATAATAAGCTACTTTTTAATTAAGATGGTAGATTTTACTTTCAAGTCATTTACTTGGCATGCCGTTATCATTTTACATATTTTGAAGTCATTAAAGGATAATTTCTTGATAGGTGCTTAAGAGAGAGCCAATTTTTTATTTGTAAGGATTTTAAGATAGTTTTTCCATTTTATCTATATAATAAAAAATAATCTAAATTAGTTAAATATTTTTAAACTTTATCTACTTTTTAGTTTAATTTTGACAATAAGAAATTTTGTAAAATGTATAACTAATTTTATTTGGATTTTATAAAATGAATCTTCCAACTAATAACATTTGATATATCTATACTTACAAATTTTTAATTTTATATAAAAATTGAATTTTGGTGATTAATTCCAATTTTAATTTATCATAATTCAACATAATTCTATAAAGCAATATCTCTAAGGAAAATAAAATATTGTCTAAATATAAATGAAATTATATAAAAATGGAGTCTTAAAATCTTATTCCCGGCTTTTTCTTGAGCAAAGAAGAGAAAAAAGCTCTAGAGAAAAAGCAGGCATAAAAAAAGTATCAAGAGTCTCCTTCTCCTCACTTACAAAACTAATAAAGAACCTAATAACTATAATAAAAACATCCTAAAGTAATAAAAAGAAAGGAATCTAATATAATAACAGGAAAAGAACTTCCATCAAAGATAATAAAAAAGGAAATCAATATTTAACAGTTAGTATTTGAAATATTCAATCTCTAGGAAGAGATTAAAGTGCTTAAGTAGGAAAATTAAGAACTAAGAAACTTATTATCGCTTGGATAAGATAACTTAGAGATTAGAATTATTAATTAAGAAAGGGAACTCCAAGCATATTGGAACATTTAAACTGAACGTAGATAAGAAACAGCAAGACTTGGAAATATTGTATAAAAACAAGAGTTGGAGTTTATTAAGCAAAAGAATATTAGCACAAACATAACTAATTAGACAAATTAGATGGAGATTAAAAAAAAAGAGGTTATAAATCGAAAACCAATCAGATAAGTAAGGAAGAAATGCTACTACTGAAAGAGTAAGTGACATTTGTACAAGAATTGCTAAAAATTTTAGAATTTCAAGATAAAATTTTGGCGTAAAGAATAAGAAAAATACTAGAGGCTCTATTGTAACTAGCATGGAGATATTTACAGAAGAAAATGATGTGAACTACCTTTTGAAATAATAAAAACAAGAAATCAAAGAAACTGAGAAGACTTTAGTGTAGATAATTTCATTAGAAAGTCAAGAATGATGAGAAGTGTTGCTGATAAAACAACTTATTTTAAACGGTGTCCAGATTGACAATGTTGAACATTTTAATTTCATTATTATTATATAAATGAAATTAATTTATTTCTACATTTCTAAAATTTATTATTGCTTTACTTTTAGATCTTAAATCAAAAACATATAACTTTTAGGTAAATCTAATTACACTTAAAAAATATGCTTCAATTATAAAATTGATAAAATACTTTAAATTTAAAAGAAAAACTTACTACATACTTGTAACTATATAAAATAAATGCGAAAGCTAAATTTAAATAATTTATATAGCTTTAAATAATTTTTATCTATTTATCTATTTACAAATATAGCACATTTTTCAAATTAAATCTTAAATATCCTACATAATTATATGGTATGAATTCTATAAAATCCTCTAATATTTTAATATTTTGCTTATAAGCTATAATTATTTTCTTTTTAATAATTATACTTTAAATTAAATATTTATTATAAATTTTAAATAAACTAATTAAAAAAATTATTCAATCAAAGTTTCATTTTCAGTTAAAAATTCGTTAAATATTGCTAGATAATAAATTATCTTAAAGCTATAATTAATATCTTAAATATTCATAACCTTTTATTTATTTTATAATTAAGAATTCATTAAGTTTATTCAAATATAAAATTTTTAGTTTATTTAAGAAATTTTGTTTCTTTTAGAATATATAAGTAAATAATTTTATGTTTTATCCCAAAAAGAAAAATTTTTAATTATTATATTGATTTATAAATTTTCAAAAAAAGAAGATTTTATAAGAATTAAAAAAATGAAAATAATTACTAATTTTAACAACCTTATTTGCATAAATTTTTAAAATTGCTTTTGATAATTTATTTAAATTAATAATTGGGTATAGGTAGAAACATTACAGTTAAAGTAAATATAAAAATAGTATTATTATTAAAAAAATTATTTAAAAATTAAAAATGTAGAAACTCTTAAATTATTTTAGTGATTTTTATAACTAAATAAATAATTAAACATCTATAAAATAATAAATATAATTAAAAATAAAGTAATCATTGATTATTTATCATAAATTTAAAATCCATCAAAAATTGGTTCCATAATTATTCAAAAACTTAAAACTCATTTTGCAATATCGAAAATAATTATTTCTTTTCGAATAAATTTAAATAAATGTTTTAAAGTTAATAAATGTTTTTTAATTTAAAATTAAACTATATTAGTATTTTCAGAACAAAAAATAGTTAAATTTGCAAATAATTTTTCTTCTTTTTTTCTATATTTAAATTAATGGTTTTTTTAATTATATATTTTAATATTTTTTGAATTTAAATTTAAAATAATTTAAATAAAAATCTGCCTTTCATTTGAAAAATATTAAATTTTAATAGAAATTTGTTTGGCCTTACAAAAAAGACAAATTTAAACAATTTAGACAAAATATTACGTTAAAATTAATATAAATAGTAATTTAAAATATGTAGATTTATTTATAAAATTTAACATTTTTTCTCAGTTAAAATTTATAATTGTAATTTAATTACATTTTAAATTAAAAACAAGGAATTTTTTATATAATATTCATTTAATGATCTTTTATATATTTTAAATATTAATTAAACTATATATAATGCAAAAAATTATATTGACTTTTTAAAGAAATTTATATCTAAAATATTAAATCACTAAAAATTATTTTGGATTTAAAATTGTTTATTGTTTTTTAATTTTATTAATTATAAAGATATTCAATAAATTTTAAATTTGGGCTCTCTTTAATTTATATATTGAAAGTCCCTTCAATAAAAGTTAAGTATATTTTAAAGATCTAAGTGAAATTTAAAAAGTTTTTTTTTCAAATTAATGATTCTTTCCAATCTTTCATTTTTAAGTTGTATTCACAGAGTTTGTAATCATCATTTGTGATTGAGTAACTATAAATTTTATTCTAGCTTAAGATGGGTTAAAAATTGGGATACTCTCCAGAGCATAGAGGAAAATTCTTTCCATGAATCGTTATTTTCTTAAAGTCAAAAAGAGCAGTTCCTTAAAAATATTAGTGTTCATCGAAGATTAATATTGAGTCAAATAATTTAATAAAGTAGCTTTAAATGATATGTGAGCGAGGTTAAAGAATATTTTCAATTTTTATTCATTAGTCTTGGTTACATTCATATTAGTAAATATCTTTACTAAAAGTTCCTATATTTCCTCCAATGTTGTACACACTTTCTTTTGCATAAGTAAATCCATTTCCCTTCGAACTTACTGGACATGTTTTAATAGCCTTTGAAGTTTTTTTATTAATATTAAATACTTCAAAGTGAGAGCCTTAATACTTATATCTAGTTCAAGAATTCAAAATGAATAATAAGCCTTTATTCTAGTCTAAAGTTAATTTATTTCTTTCCTCATAAGAGTGTACAAGTTAGTGTTTTTATTTTACTTCTTGCTTATAAAAGAAAAAAAGCTGATTTTTCGATAAAAAAAAGTTTTCATCACTTGTCTAAAAAATAAAATAGCTTAGATCATAATAATTTTTATTTCCTATGCTATTATTTTATAACTTCTCTTTCATAGTATAATATGTCTATCACTCAGATTTAGCAGAATTTAATATCAGAAACTTTTAAAGTTCTAAGTAGCATAAGTTTGGAAGAATTTCATATTTGAAAACCAGAAGAGGAATTTTGCCCATTTTCTATCCTTTATGTCTAAGAATTTAGCGTAAGAAAATGCATTTCGCGAAATATTTTTCTTTGTTTTCCATTTTAAAGTGAATAAATACTGGAAATAAGAAATTAAGTTATTTAATTTTAAAACCTAAGAATAATATAAAAAATAAATTTAATAAAATCACTTTATAATTTTAAAGCCTTTTCGAAGTCAAACTTTGTTTGATATAAAATAAAATAAAAAAGATATAATATAAATTATGTCTAATAAAGCAAATTTTTATCTATTTAAGAGGTAACTTAATCATAAGAACAATAATTTATCTATAGTAATCATTTAAAGTAAAATATGAATAATTTTGGGTAAAATTTTAAGAGTATTAATTTTTTATCATTGAGTATGTTTATTTAAATATATTTAATAGAAAGTTTTTAAAGAAAATATTATATTTAAAAGTGATCAAAAATATGAAAACTAGCTTAAATAGCAAAAAAATTCAGATAATTAAATTAAATAATTTATAAATAAATATTAAAAAAAAATATAATAATGGCTATAAAATAAATTTATAACCCTTTTTAATTAATTGTATATAAAAAAAAATCTTAAAATATTGATTTACTGCGAATTTATTACTATTAACTTATTTTGGATATAATAAAATTATCTATTTATTAGTTAATTAAAATTTTAATTGAAAGAAGTAAAAAATTATTTTAAATTATTTTATCTAAAAAATTGAAAAATATAAAAATGACTTACCATATTAATTTATTTGAAGAAAAATAATATTAAAACTAATAACTAAAATTAAATATTTTTTTATTTTCGAAGAAAAATATTTATTTATATTTATTAATTATCTTAGAATAATTAAAAAGATGGGAGTGACTGAGATTGGTTTTCTGGATTAAACTTTCTGGTTTTATAGCTAGAAATAAGTTCATTTTCATGTCGCTGAGAAAGTTCCTGGTCATAGTAATTTTCTGAAGGAAACACTGTCTTCGAGATTATCCGCTCTTGGTAGGGGATAGAAGTCTGACTGCTCATAGCGAAGGAGTTTCCTGGCAGCTGTGTCTGGAAGACAATAGAGTATCCCTGGAATTCCTAAAAAAGAGAATGTAAGATCGTATAGCTGAAAAAGAAATTTCTGGTCCCCAAGTTTCTTTTGGTTAAAATTTAATAAATTAATTATCTTAGAAAATTTTTATCAAGTACAAAATTAAAAATTATTTTATAGGAATTAAAATTAAAATATCTTTTATAAATAAGAATTTCTAACTAAATTATTTAAATTTAAAATTATAAAAAGATATTTTAACATGGTTATTATTATGTTCATTTTTTATTTATTCATTTATAAATTTAGCTTAGATAAAAAATGTTGTAATTAAAAACTTTTTGCTTAATAGTTGAGAGATCATAGATTATGCTTTTTAAATAAAAATAATGTTAAATTAATTATTTTGCTAAAGTTGAAATTCAAAAATCATTTATTTAAAAAAATAAAAAAGTTTGTAAATATCTATTTATATTTTCATCATAATATATTCAATTAAAGTAAGTAATTATAAGAGAAAATAGTTTTTATTTATTAATTTTATTAAAATTTAGAAAATAAATAAATATTTCAATATAATCTTATTATAAAAATAATTATCTTTTAGAAATATTTTAATTTGATATCTGAAAGAGAAAGTAAATATTATATAAAATAAAAGATAGTTTTGTGAAAAAATAGATATAATTTCAAAGTTATTAATTAAGAAAAAGTAATCAAACTTATTTTAGAAGAATTTTATAATTAAAAAAAAGATGCTTTATAAAATAGTAATTCACAAAATAGTTAATTTCTTATGTATTAGTCATTTATTATAAATTCTGTTGCTAAGATTAACTACTCTCCAATTAAAGTCAGATCATATTTAATTAATTAATAATTAAAATAAATATAAGTGAATTTAATTTGTAAAATTATTTTTTAAATTTAGATATAAAATTTAAATATTATAATAAATCAAATTTATTACCATAAAAATTTAAAAAGCATTTTACAATTTTTAAAATGTTATCAAAGATAACATTAGCTAATTCTTTAGTTCTATGTTAACTGAAATATCCTTTCAAATAAAAATTAAATAATAAAATAATAAGTATCATATATTTAAAAATTAAAATATTTAATTTTAACTCTTTATCTATATAATATTAATTGTACACTTAAAAATATCGATTTATCATCAAAAGCATATTTAAAAATGCTATATATTGTTTAATAATAAATTACATCTCTACTTTATAATATTGTTATTCATAATAGACTTTTTTATTATTTTTTAATTAAACTATATATCATTAATAAATTTCTGAAATATTATTATTTAAATATTTTATTTTATTTTATGAGATAAAATAAAATAATATTTATTACTTTTAGTTATTTTTATATTAATTCTATAATAAATAAGAAATATATAAAGTTAATTTGTTATTTTTATTTTTAACTACTATTATTTATAAATTAGAAGAAAAGAGTTAAAAGTTTATAAAAATTAAAATTATTTTATTTGATATATTAAAGTAAATTTTATGATAATCTTATTAAATATTCTTAGATCTTTTTTTTTCTTAATAATTTCAAAAGATATTAATTTTGATTTGATCAAGTAGCTTTATGAATTTCTTTTGTAAGAAAGATATATTTCATTCCTTTTTTTAAGTATATAAGCTTATGTTTTTATGATTACTATTTTGAGAGGCAAAATCACTCGTTCTGTTATAAATTATTTCTAATTTTATATGGAATGTGAGGTTATGCTTAAATTCTTAATAATTTTGATTTAAAAATCAAAGGAATGACTTCAAAAACAAAAACAAAAAAAATATGAATAAAGGCATAAGAAAAAAAATTGAAATTTTTATTCAAAAAAGAGACAAAAAATAAAATAATTAATTGCAAATAGTAATAACCTTTTGTGTGAGTTTTGAATTATTCCTATATTTTATGTATTTATAACTTTTATGATAAACATAAATTAATAAAGAGCTTGTTTTTAGTTAAAATAATTAGAAACTTAATGAAAGATAAGTCAATTTTATTCATAAATGAAAATAGCTTAATTATTAAATTAGTTAAATCTGATTTTCTTAAATTTTAGAAAAATTTAGCAATAATTATCAAATTTTCTTACGAAGTTTGATTTTCATTATAAATGCTATAAATTTTTTAACTAAAAGAAGCAAGAATTACTTGTAAACCACATAATAATTTAAAGCTTAGTTTAATAACTGAATTTTTTAAGTTTCTATCTAAGATAGAAGATATTTAATGATTTATAAGTAAGATAAATTAATATCTTAAGATAATTTAGACTGATATATCTACAATGAAAGAAATAATTGTTAATTATTTTTTAAATAATTTATTTAATAAAATTATTCTTAAAGTTCCTTTTTTTTCCAAGTGCTATTTTTAAGATCGTAAGCAAAAAGATTATATTTCTAATTAGCTTTTATTACATAGCTATAAATTTTATATCCGATTGCAATAGGAAAGAAGTTAGGATATTAAGCAGTTTTTACAGGAAAATTTGGTCCATGTTGAATCAATTATTTAAAGTCGTAAAAGGCAGTTTTCTAAAAATACTAATTTTAATCGAAAATTATAATAGCTCTATTCCAGCTAGTATAAGTACTTTAAATGACATTAGAATAAGGCAATAATATTTTTTTAATAGTGTATCATTGCTGTTGCTAACAATCGAACCAATGAATATCCTAGCTCATATATCCTGCAAAACCTCCGATGTTATATATTTTGTTATTAGCAAAAGCAATGCCACTGCCTTTTGGACTCACAGGACAGTCTTAAATAATTTATGAATTATTTTATCTCATATCAAACACTTCGCAGCTTCCCCTTCTAAGATATCCATCATTCCAAGAGTTTAAAACATAAATCTAATTTTATCTGTAATTATAAGCTAATTTATTCCTTTCGTATTTGTGATTTAATCTGTACTCTACAGGTTAATTATTCTCTGTGAAGAAGAAAAGCGAATTTTGCGATAAAATATAATCTTGATCTTTTAGTTATAATATAAACAATTCTAGATTGCTTTAAGATATGATAAATTACTCCTCTTGCAAGACCTGTTTTTATATCGATCAGATTAAATTTCTTTATTGATATATGTTATTTACTCTATAAGTTTTCAAATATTTTTTTTGTAAGTTTGCTAGTATTTCATACTTTAAAACCATAAGAGGAATTTTTTCAAAAACTATTAAAGAATCCTTTTGCTATCTTTATTGCCTTTTTGAAATTCTTCGCAAGAATAAGGTCTTTATGAAGTTATATTCTTGACTGTCCATTTTTATTTAGAAAATGGCATCAAATTTTAATTTAAATTAATTGATTTTAAAGAAGGTGGAGTTAGTTTAAATAAATCTAAAGGATTGAATAAATTCTTTTGACTTATTTAAAGTTGCGAATGATATTAATTAATATTAGAATATTCATTAATCACTTATAAATCTTTTATTATCTGAAAGCACAAGACATAGCATTATATTCATACTTCATATACTTTAAAAATTCACCAAAATAAATATTATTATTTCACTTAATGATGATTAGATTAAATTTCTTTCATTTTTAAATTCTAAGATAAAAATTTAGAATTTATCTAGTTTCATCTGAAAATTATTTTTTATTCTATTTAAAAAATTTAGAGCTTAAAATACTTTCTTAGAGTTAAACGTTTATTAAATTTAAATTTTGAAGATGTGGTGTAATGAAAACAGACAGAAATAAAATCCTTATATTAACAAATTTAGAATAAGTCAATGTGTAAAACTTAAATCCTTTTAAATGAATGAAATAATTTTATTTGTCTAAGATTGCTAACATAATTTTAAATTTATAAGTTTTAAATCATTAGTACTAATGCTTTACTTTAGTTAATATTCTACTAATTAGCTTTGTAAATTCTATTGAAATTTATTTTTATTTGATTTTCATAGTTAAAAATTTTTCTTATTAAAAATGAATAAGGATACTTTTGCTATAATTTACAATTAACTAAAAAATCATTTTTTTCTAAATATATCTTAAGAAATATTTTTACTGTTTATATATTTATCTCTCAAGCTTAACTTTAATAGTATTTCTATTTATTTAACTTCCGATGGAATTAGCATTTTATTATTTTATATTATATTTTAATTTTATTGCAAATACTTCTTTGAATTATCTAAGATTTGTGCTTATTGATTCTAGTAATAATTTTAATTATAAATATATATAAAAAGGTATATTAAATCCTATTTATATATTGATGAAATTATAGTTAATATAAAATTTATTTTAATTTGCTATTTTATTATTTTTAAGAAGGCATCAAATTTAAGAGGTTTGAAAAAGTTAGAATTTTGACATTGATTAAGACAGAAAAGTAAAGAAGAAAAATAAGAAAAAAATTTTGAACATCAGATTTAAAGAAGACTAAAGCTTATAGTTAGCAACGTTACAAGCTAGAAAAAGTAAGAATCAGGACATTTATTAAAATAGAAAAATGAAGAAGAAAAATAAGAAAATAATTTATGATCTAAAAATATTATATATGTAGCTTTTTGAAGTTTTAGGTAATTTTGTTAAAATAAATCCACTAAATATTTAGATTAAGATATAGATAAAATTTAATTAAGAGTAAAAAGATTAAATAAAAAAGATAATTATCTAACTAAAATAAAAATTTTAAATAATTTTTTAATCAAATTTTTATTATATTTATTTTTATATAAATTTAATTTCAATTATTATGTTTTCATTAAGGATCATAAAATACAAATTTTTAAATTTATATTTTTTAATGAAAATATATACTCTAATTTAAATATATTCAGTATTTTTAGCAAAAATTTATATTCTTTCAATCATTCAAATCATTATAATTTTTATTTATGTCTAATTTCTCTTGATATTTATGTATATTTAAATATTGATTGGTTGGTAATTTCTTCAAATATCTTTTCATTTCTCTTTCAAGTACAATATAAGTTTTAATTTTATATGTATAATTTAAAAAATTATAATGAGTATTTTTTTAATCTGGATTTAAAATTTTTTTTGTAGTCTTAAAATTTATTTGGATTTTCTTGATTTTTATTCAATAAGATATAGATATATATATATATAATTTATTTAAATATTGACATTGAAAGAATTATTCTAGAAATTTTTTTATCAATACCTTAATGGTAAATTACATTTAATTTATTGAAATGCAAGTTGCAATTATTTTTTTTAATTTTTTCGTTCTTTTTCCGTAAGATCATGTTCTTAATTTTTTTTCTTTGTTGATTATTATTTATCTCAGCTAATATTTTCCAACTGGAATTATATAATCAATTTCATAATAATTGAAAAGATGGTGGGAGCTGAGAATGACCTTCATGACCACACTTTCTGGTTTTATGGCTAGGAACAAGTTTCTTTCATGTCGCTGAGAAATTCCCTGGTCAGAGTCATTTTCTGAAGGGAACGCTGTCTCTGAGATTATCCACTCTTGATAGGGGCTTGAAACCTGTCTACTCATATTGATGGAGCTCCCTAGCAGCTGTGCCTGAAGCACGACAGGATATCCCCGTTATTCCATAAAAAGAGAGCGTCGGATCTTGCAATCGGAAAGGAGTTTCCGGTCGAAAAACTTTTTTAGTTGAAATTAATTAATTAATCAATTTCATATTTTTCATCAAATACATTATTTCCTATAAAGTATTTTCCATTTTTCACATTTTACTTAGTCTCTTATTTTTAAGTTTATCTTTAATTATTATTTTAAAACTTTTTTAATGTAATTTACTATTTTTCTTTCAATCAATCTTAATTATATAATTTTTATCCCATTTTTATTAGACATTCAAACTTTAATTAAGGTTTTTAACTAAATTAAAGATTTAAATCTTAAGAGTTAATTTTTTCATATTAAGAATAAATTAATTATTTCAACACAGTTTATAGTAATTTTTATGTATTTTTATAATTTTATGATTTAATTTTTAGAATATTCATATTTTATTAACTAATTTATTTAAATTATTTCCATTTTAAGTTATTTTTCTAAAATTAAATTTTTTAATTTTATATAAATATCTTAATAGCATAAATTAGCTTTTAATTAAGTATTCATATATTTTTAATATATTTTTATTATATTTTTAAATATTAAATAATAGGTATAATATTTATGTACTTTTCTTTAATTTAAGTTGTATAAGCTTGTTAGAGTGATTATAATATATATATAAATAATAAAAGGCAATTAATTTAAGTTTATTAATCCAATGAACCTAAGTTCTATTTAATTGATAATGAATAATAAGTGCTTAAATTGTATTTTGTAATTGGATTTAAGAAAAAGTAATAGAAAATTAGAAAATAATTATTCTTTTTAGCTTTAATTAATTAGACCTATTTATTATTCTATTGTGCTGAAAATGTTATTTATTTATTATTCATTTGGTATTTATAAATATTCTTTAGATGCAAATTTCTCTGTCCATTTTCTTACTGTTGCTTCATAAAGATTTTTATCTTCTTTATATTATCTAGCAGCTTCATAATTCAAAGGAGAATCAGGATTGGGATCCGATAATAAGGAAACAATGGAAAGAATTAATTTAGGAACTAATAATGCAGGAGATCATTGTTATTATAAAATATCTATGCTAATATTACCTTTCTCACCAATATTTGGATGGAAAATTTTTGTTAGGAAAGTAACTTTAGGTGGTTAAAAGGGAAAATTTTAAGGAAATATTATTTTCAAGAAAAAGGTTCCTCCAAAATACGGAGTCTCTTCAGGACCTATTATAGAAGAATAATAAATTCAAGGGTCATTTTCATCTTCAGGACCAGGTATGCAGTAAGGAGGAGGATCTTTTTCGAAAAGAAGCCATTATGCTTTTATTGATCTCATTTTTGTCTGGTTATAGAAAATAATAAATAATTAATTTTTAATACATTTATTATATAATAATAAAGCTATATTTATTTCATTCCAATATAAATAAACTATTTTAAATATTTAAACTAAAAATTAATAACTATATCTAATATTTTAAATCATTGTATTTAAATATCTATACATATTTAGGAAAAATAAGAAAATACAATAAATAATTAAAAATTATATTAAACTAATAATTTTACTTATATTTGCAATTTTAGTGTGTTAAATAAAGTAATTCATTTAATTATATTATATTATGAATTCATATTATATCATATAATTTATTAGAAAAATATAAAGTTATATAATTATATGTTTAAATCTGTTTTATATATTTTAATTAAAAAATATAACTGATTTTAGAATATATGATTATTTTCATTTTTTTCAATTTTTTTGTAAGGTTGGCTATTTTATTAAAATATTTAAGAAATTAGAATAATAACTATTTTTTAAAAGGTTGTTAAAAATATAGAATTCAGAAAGATAGCTAAATAATTAATTAATTTAAACTAGAAGGGTTAGGCTCATCTTTAATTAGAGGAAACGCATCCTAAAATTAAAGACAATCAAAGTTTTAATATCCATAGCTCGGCTATACATGTCTTCATCTGAATCAATTTCAAACTGAGATAACCCTTCTTTCTCTTTTATAAGTTAATAGAGTTTTTTTCCATTTTCTTGTAAATTTTTATCCAGCTACTCTAATTAAATTCTAAGGTCATCGTTGTCCTATGAAGTTGTTTATTTTTTAATATTAATTACCGAGATACTATTTGAGTAATATCACACTTAAGTCTACTAATACCAGCTTCTTTCTATAAATACCTGCAAAGCAGTTTCGTTATAGTCTCCTTGATGTTTCAAATTCTTTTCGGTGCTACTCAAGTACTCTTCATCACTTTAGATATTATCTCCAATAATGTCCAGTCTTTTGACAGCAATAGTAACGTTTTATTTAGGGTTTTAGTAAATTTTTTATTGTTTTTAAATTTTTTGTTCAATTTTCATCTTATCTGTTTGAGGTTAGTGTCTTTTAATTCTTAATTGGACTTCTTTTTCAATTTTCTGTAGAATTGCTGCTAGTTTTTTTCTATCAATACAAATTTGAATATTAAGGTTTCAATTTAAAACAAAGTTTAACTACTTAGCCTTTGTCTTCCTTTTTTTATCTTATGTAAATTTGAATTTAATCCAACCTCTTTTCCAGTTCTATAGCAGTTCTAATTTTTCGAAAAACTTGAATAAAAAATATTTATAATGATTCTTTATTATTTTTATTAACAAAAACTTATTAAAATTAATCTATTTTATTTTACATTCTTTATATATAAAATTTGTTAAACTTAATAAATTAAAAACCTTCTAGTATATTAATAGAAATTACATTTCTAGTTATTCATTCTCATTTTAAATGATCTTTAGATTTCTAAAATGCATATCTTAAGCTCTTATTAAATTAAAAATATTATTTATTTAAAAAAGTTAACTAAATAAATTAAATTAATGCTTTTATTTTGTTTAGTTAGTATTTCCTATAACAACAAACTCCTTATATTATTTATATAAAATATTAATTAAATATATGCAGTATTAATTTAGTTTTTCGTTGCCCATTTAAAATTGTAAAAATCTAAGTTCTTAAATTAAAAAGGAATATTTATTTAAAATAAAGAGTTTTTAATCCAATTTAATTTTAAACTATTTGTTGCTTATTTTCATAATAATCATCTAATTACCTTTTTAAATTATAAGGCGCTTTATCTATAAATTATTAAATATTTATTTAAAGTTTTAGTTTAAAGAAGTTTTGTTCCATCTTGCTTCATTCAAAGTGTAAGTATATAAATCAGATGCGTTATCAAACTAATATATGGTGCTTTCTAAAACTGTTGGTTTAGTATAAATTCAAACACTTCCTTAGAACTTCTCTCCATGTTTTATTATCTACTTAAAATCGAAAATAAGAGTATCAATATTCCCATCTCCATTGTAATAAACTAAACCAGAATGATTTAGTTAAATATATGCTGAAGTGGTGTATGCTTAAATTGGTAATAAGCAATTGAATAAGCTTCATTGATTGTTTTAAACTTCATAAATTTAAATTTTATTTAAGTTTTGATGTTTACTACAGCTATACCCTCCAAATACATATATATTTCTTTTTTCATCAATAAAACTTCCAAACAATTCACTAGGCTCTAAGATATCCTAAATCTGAGTGAATTAATTATTTTCTAAATTGAAAGCTTCACACTTCTTTACATCTTATCATTTTTATCATAATTAATTACCAGACAAAATATATATGCTTTTATCGTTGTCATATACAGTACGATGATAGCATCTACTGAATTACATAGTAAATTCATTAATATTCTCTCCATTCACTATTGAAAATCTCTTTTTAGTTTATGAGTTTGTATGTCCTCCTGAAAGTATTAACGTTTCATCTCCTATTTGCTCAATTCAAGTATAGAAATTTTCTACTTTCTAAGTATTTAATTATTAAGCTGCAAAATTTTTTAAGTTCACATTGAAACTCTTCTTATTAGACGAACTATTAATAACTGTAGAGATTTGATTTTAGCTTAATTATAAATTATTTTATTAACCTTAAACATTTTATTACTTCTTATTTTCTTCTAATTCTTAAATACTAATTGTCAAAAGTTCAGTTATCGATTTTTAAATTTCATTTATTTTATTTTTATTAGGATCATAGTTAATTTCTAACTACTTTCAGTTTCATTTTTTCACTTAATCATCAATTTACTCCATCTTGCATATTTAGTCTAAAATCTCTCCTATATTTTCTTTGTCTTAAGTTTAAATTTAAATTTATTCTAATAAATTAGACAATTCATTAATCTACTATAAACTTTACTTGTGTCAACGAAGATAATCATTTTGCTTACTGATGATAGAAATAGTTAATTCTTGTTTTGATTCATTTAAATATTTTATTATTTAAGCTTCAGTTTGCTCTATTTATTAGATAGATGCATCTACCTATTCCGTTATTTTTTCCTTTTCGACGCTTAATTATTTTTATCGGTATTGTAGTGCCTCAGTAATAGTCTGCCTTTTTTCTCTTAGCATGGATATTTCATTTTTTTTTAGATTTTCTTCTTCATCTTTAATATCAATAATTTTATGTCCTTAATGTTATTTTGAAAAAGAAGCGCATGAATGGCAAATTGTATACTTATCTTCTTCGCAATACAAAGTATTAGGAGCAGAATGCTTTTCACAAATACTAAATTTTTATATTTGCTAGGGTTTGTAAAAATAGTTAGGAAGAAACATTGGATGTTCCTTTGTAATTTTGCCATCCCATGGACAAATAATCTACTGATTTTCTTAAAAAAGCTACAGAGTACAAGTTGAACAAATGACATGACTGCATTCTAGTTCTTTAGGTTGATATTTAGTATTATCAAATGAATTTTCACATCTCCCACATGAATTAATATCTTACATTAAATAATTATATTAAATCAATTTTCTAAAGCATAGAAAAAGGGTATACTTATGTATGTTCTTGCCAATTTAAAAATTAATTTTAGAAGGGATTTAAATAAAATTAAGTAATCATTTAAAAGCATTAAATTGTCTAAGAATTCAAGCTTCCAATAATTTCTTCCAATCTTTTGATATCAAGTTATAAACAAAAAGACCATAGCCTGGACTTTTAACGTTATAGCTAAATACTCTGTTTCTATTTAAAAAAGGTTAGAAGTTGGGATAGCCACTTGTTTATTCTGGGAAATTAGGTCCATGGTCTATTAGTTTTTTAAAATCATATAAGGCAGTTCCTTAGAAGTATATAAACTCATCAAATAAAACAATAGAGCTTAATTATTTACTAAATAAACTCTAAATTACATGTGAGTGAGGCTTCAGCATATCTGGTATTAATAATCATTCATTTTTAGCACATATATACTAGTATATATCTTTACTCATAATACCTGAATATCCCCCTATACTATAAACACTTTCCTTTGCATATGTAAGTCCATTACCTTAAACTGCAGTAGGACAATTTTAAATAGCTTTTGATTCTTTCTTTCTCTTATTAAAAACCTCACATTAACCAAAAGTATTAGAGTTATTATAAGAATTTATAATATATAGCATCTTATTACTTGTATCATAGGTTAATTTGTTTCCATAATAGTTATGTATAAGCTTGTATTCTTGATTGAAATTCTAATCCTAAAAGAAAAACAAACTGTTTTTAGATAAAGCAAAACTATGATTACTGAATTGAAAAATAAAATGATCTAAGCTACTACAAGAGTTATTACTTATACTTTTATAATAAATTTCATCAGCACTTGCATTGTAAAATTAAGCCTGCTATTTTCTATAGTGAATTATTATATAATTAGTTAAGTCAACAAAGCAGAGATTAGGTAGAATTTCGTACTTAAAGAGAAGTAAAGGAATCTTTCCTAAAAGGTTGCATTGCTTTTTTAAAACTTTTCTAAGAAAAATGCATTTTACGAATTATTTCTCTTTTTCTTCCATTTTATCTAAAAGTAAAAGCGAATTTGATCAATTTTGAGTTAAAGCAATCTATTTTTTAAGTATCATTAATATCCTAATTAAATAGTTAATACTAGCATATTCTATTTTAATTATATATAGTTTTTCTAATTTAATAAGTTATTTAATCTAATTTAAAATTAAAGTTAGGAAACTGGTTGAAATTTTTAATATTTATAATTCTAAAATTATTGTTTTTTAAATAATAAGAGTAGTCCAGATATTCTAATTATTGCTATAATTTATTTTAAACTTAGATTAATTCCCTAATTTTTATTGCATTCACTTTTTAATTAACTTTTAACCATAAATTTCATACTAATTTGAAAGTTTAGATTGATTATAATCCTTTTATTTATATATTTATATATTTATATATTTATATATTTATATATTTATATATTTATATATTTATATATTTATATATTTATATATTTATATATTTTTTAATTAGATTAAAACTGTAAAATCAACTAAAATTATTTACTATTATAATTTTATAAGCAATCATTTTAATTTTTTAATTCAAATATATTTAAAGTTGACATAAAATTTAAAAGCTATAAAAAAGTTTAATTATATTAAAGGCTTTTTTAATTTTTATATTCTTTATTCTTTATTTTATATTTTTGATTAATGTTCTTTTCTTTAAAGATTAATATAAAAAATATTATTTTTAATTAACTTATTCTATCTCAATTAATAAGATTGCTTATATTATTAATTATTTTTATACTTAGATATAAATAATAGTATATTTACAAATTATTATTTAAAGAAAAGTGTTATTTAAGTCATTCTTAAATTAAGATTTAAATATTTTTTAATCTGATATTTTATTAAACTTTGGATTAACAAATTTGATTTAAAATACATTTAAGTATTATATTTTCTCAAATTATTAAAATATCTTATTGTTTACTATTTTCATATATTATTATTTTAATATTTTTATTTTCTAAAATCTTTGAAATTTTTAATTTTAATTAAGAATGAAAAAATAGTTATTTTTTCTAATTTAAAATTAAAAATTTCTATTTTTTAATTTAATTTCCTTTATATTTAGATGTTTCATTTTATTTACTGTAAAACTTTTTAATTTTTATTTCTTTTTTTTCTTAAAATTTAATTAATTTAAAGTAACACAATATAAACCTATTTCTAATGATTAAATATAAAGAATATTAAGTTTTAGTTTATTTCCAAAAGCTTACAAATGTATATATTTATTTTAAATTTAATAATCTCATTATAATTATCATTTTTATTCTTTTTTTGTTTGAATTAATTAGTAAAAAAGATATTATAAAATGTACACTTTCCCTAGTTAAAATTAATTTTTTATACAAATATTTGGAAACTTTTAGTTTGTCAATAAGAAGAGATTGAAAATATTAATTAATAGAATATTATATGATAATATTAGAACCATAGACTTTCACCAGTATTATATATTCTAAATGTGTTATCTTTAAGTTTGAAATAATTAAGAAAGTGTTATATTTTTAATTATTAACTAACAAATAAAAAAAGCGATTAATATTTTTAATTTTAAGAACACAAAATTAAGAATTTACCATAAAGCTGTAAGAGTTTATTTATTTTAAAGCTTTGCAATTTTCTAATTTTCTTATGCTATTCTTGTGATTATTTAATTTGAAACGTTTCTTTATACTTACTATGCTTAAGGCAATAATACTTGTTCTAAATTATTTTTTTTAGAAACTAATTAGGTTGCAAAGATAAAGATTTAAACTTTCTAGAGATTTTTATCTTTTAGTCTGATATAAAATAATTGTATTCAAATACTATAGATTAACTTATAATGAATCACTCATAATCTTTCATGCAAGACAGTTACTATATTATCATTACTTTTTGCTTTAAATCTATTACAATAGCTATACCTAAAATTCTTAAGCAATAGATGCAATTTGATTACAAACTAAAGAACTATAATATAAAAAAAAGAAAAGTTGGTAATTAAACTGCAGCTAATAATGAAGCTTAATATGTTTCAAAATAGATTTTTATCAGTTAGTCTCAGTTTATTATATACCTCAGTTATTAATCTAATCTGCTAGTTTAGAATTTAGTAATTTTAAGTTTGATATACCAAGTTGAATGATATATCTAATACTATGTTATTGAAACATTTTAAATATATATTAACCTTGTTTTAGAATCAGAGAGTTCTATGATATTTTCCTAGAAATTAGCGAGCAGAAGACAGATAATTTTTTATTTGCTTAATATGAAAAATTATGAAAATCGTGGTAGATTGCATAAAGGCGGACCACGTATTATTATTTGTTGCTATAAGAAGTATTCTGGCATCAGTTATTAAAGTAGATTTGATAATAAAAATGACTTAAAATTCTAAAAAATTAAATCACTCCGATTATAAGGAAACCAGTGAAAATAATCTGGTTATTAATCCATCAAAAAAAAAAGCTCAGATTGGGAAAAAAATGTTTCGAGGTTTCGTTAATAAATCCTCGAGTGACTTATAGGATGCGTTTAAATCAGCTCCCCAGCCTATCAATTAAAAAAACAAGGAGTTTGCAACTTTAAAATAATTATAATAGGATACAGCACCAGTCTTTACTGGAAAGCAAGCTTACTTTTTTCCATAAAAGCAGAAAGAATAAAGTAATATTTAATAAGCTGAAGAAACTAACGATAATCAATAAAGCTAGTAATAATAAGAGATTCTAAACCCACATCAGCAGAAATTTAAAATTCTGGAGGATTAAAGATAGAAAATAACTGATATGAGAGAATATGATAAATAAATTAGAGACAAAATTATTAAAAGGGAAATGGAGAACGAGCATATACTTAGAAATATCAATAAAAAGGCTAAATAAGAAAGCAACTAATAAAAATAACTTTGAAAAGAAAACTTTTAAGACCCTTCATATAGTCTTAAGAAGGAGATTAGTCCAAAATCATAATTAAACCAACTTGATAATTAATTATTCTAGCAAAATCAGTAAGAACTTGCTAATAAGTATCTTTAAAATGAAAACTATAGAAATAAAAAATACGTTCCTTTGGCTTTGAATATCGAAAAAGATAAGTCTACTTCTTTAGTTAGACAGAAAATTAGTAGATCTAAGTAGCAATCACCTTTGGAGAGAAATTTATTATATACAGAGCGTCAACAATCGCCTTTGGATTAAAATGCCTTTTACAGTAGCTTAAATTAGAATTAATTGAGAAACAATTCATTTTATAATGCAAAGCCTCCAACACCTGTAAAAGTTAACTAGAACCTTAGTTTTGCAGATTGAAGACAGCCTGATAATTAAATGCTAAATAAAATGCGTTACAAGAAATTAAATGTGCCTGAAAGTGGCGATAAAATTAATTCCATTTCATATCACTAAGATGCATATTAGAGTACTCGATTTATAAAAGGAGATGGAAAGCATTCAAAAGTAACCATAGGTTTAATAGCTTGAATCAGTTTATATTAATATATTTAATATTCTTTCTTTAAAGTGAATCATTTACTACATTTGCATCATTTCTAGCAATCAAATTTCTTTATCTTATTGAACTACATAGCATCAATTTAATAAGATATTTGATATTATTAAGCCTTAATTATCTTTCTTTAAAAATAAGGTTGATGAACAATAACTAGAGCGGCTATTTATTTTCTATTTCTTATTCCTGTAGGAGAAACCTACAACAACTATTTTCCTATGTAGTACTTTAATAATTGGACATAGAAAGAGATAAGTATTTATATTATTTCCATTGGTTTATATTTAAATGGTATCTTATTCTAATCATCTATCAGTTTAAACTAAATATTATTATCATTAACTATGCAAATAACCTAGTTAAGTAAGTTAATCTATTAAAATACTACAATTAATTTAAAAAATAGTTTAATAAGGTAAATGTAAATATATTAATTTGTTAGTATAAAATAGGTTCTATGGTATTTTGCTTAATACTCACTTAATAGTTAATAAGGAGTTTAGTTTAAAATATTTAAATTATTAGTATTAATAAGCTGCTTCTTAGATACATTGTACGATTTCATACCTAATTAAGGAATAAAATGAACATAGATTAGAATTAATGCTATAAGAAATATAAGATTAGATGAAAATTAATTATTTAGTCCTTTTATAATAAGAGAAAGCTATTATAATGTAGGAAATAAATTGAAGACGCTTAAATTAGAGATAATATTAGAACCTTGACAATGTTAGCTGTAAAATAAGAGTTTCTTAAGTAAAAACAGGATAAAATTTTTGAAGTTAATCATTTATTTTTTGTTTGCCAAGCAAAGAAAATTTTTTATTAAATAGAACAGTAAATCAACTTAAAAATTAGTCTTAAAAATTATAAACAAAAAAGGGAAATTATAAAAGTAATTACCTTTGAAAAGATTATAAATATAACTATTAAAGACATTAATATTAAAAATAGAGCATTTAAAAAATTATAAGATTATTTAAATAGGAACTTATTTATCTTAATTAAAGTAAATGAATATCTTAAACTTTCATAATTAAATAAATAAAAGTAAACTAATAAAAGTTATAACTTACAATATTTTGGCCTCAATTTATCTTTATCTTCATTAGTTTTATTTCTTGAATAATCATTTCTAACAATAATCTCTTTTAACAAACGGTTATAGCCTATTATTTTAAATGCTATTTGAATAGATAATATATCATTTCGAAACTTTCTATGAAACATCAAATAAATAATATTTTTAAGCATTTGCATCCAAAACTTATTTAATTCTCAGCCTTAAAACTTAAAGAGTATATAGTCATAATTTTAAATAAATTGGATATTCATGGATAATATATTTAAACACTTTCTTGTTAAAAAGGTTTTATAAAATGCCTCATCAAACTTTATTATTTTTATCATTTTTATTACTAAAAATATATAAGCAACTGTCTAAAATAAGAGTAAAGAGTGAGAGTATAAAAAGACTTTTGATGGAATATTTAGTAGTTAATGAAAATAAGTGTGAAGATTATACTTATTGAAGATATGTAAAAATATGAATTCACTATTTACTTAATATTTCCTTTCTTTTTACCTTTAATATATTTAAATTTTGATTTTGAATATTTATAAGAAAGTTGAGAAGATTGATATTTGGTAGAAATAAAAGGAAGAAGGAAGATGTCTTAGTTATTAATAGCAGATTTAATCTAAAATATTTTAATAACTAAATCATTTTTAAGTAACTTGTTAATTTTCTTTCGTAACTTGATTGGCCATCTACTAACTGAAGTATAATTGAGACATATCCGTATTTTTGACAGTAGATTAGTCGAAAGTACTTATTAGAATATGTTTGTTGTTGCCTAAACTTTTGAATATGTTTAATTTTTTTAAGTTTATATCATATTCTCTTTTAGCTGCAAGTTAATCCTATGTTTAGAGCTCGGCTTCTGCTTCAATTTAAGCACACTGAGTTAAATCTTTAGCGCAAGATGCTTTTGCCTTAGCTTAAATTTTTAACGCTTCGGCTTTTGCGTTGGCTATAATAATTTCAGCCTCTTTTTCTAAACATAAAAAAATTACATCCTTCAGCTAGAATCTTAGAAGCTTCCTTATCAGCTTATCCTTTGATCTTTGTGGCTTCTACTTCTGCCTTTACGATGATTTATCCAACATCTAGCTCCTTTTATTATTTGATCTTGCTAAGTTATCTTTAAATATTAGCTTCTACTTATTTCAATACTTTTGATTTTTCAGCAAATTGCTTTTTGAATTCTTCTTCCCTTATTTATCTCTACATAAGAGATTCCTGCTGAATCATTTTGATATCGTTTACATGTCCTTGCTTTAAAATATCTAATTTCTACTCTTCATTTATCAGTCTAATAGTAGCATAAGTTGTACTTTTATCTTCAAGATTCTTTGCTATTTATTCAGGAAGTCTAACATCCTAAATCATCACTTAGGTGATTTCAACGCCTTTTCCTTCGAAAAATTTATTAATTTTATTTTAAATTTCCAGCTCATAAGTATCATTTTTTCTCATACCATATGCATCAGTGTGTTTTGTCTTTCTGCACAACAATCTAACAGATTCATCTAAATGAGCCTTTATTTATTCATCAAGCTACTAAGCTCCTACTTAATAAACAAACTAATAGAGAAATTCCTCTTACAGTTTGATGACAAGAGAAATATCTATGTCTATAAGAATATCATCCTAAGTAGGACACTAACGAAATTATGCCTTAAAAAGAAAATGCTATTTTGTTACTAGATATTGAATTCTAGTAAAGCAAGATGCCCACAGAAAACCTGGCTACCAAACTCCAACAAATTTTCCATGAGTAGTTCCAATACCCCAAGCTCCTTCTGGGACAATTATCCATGGCTAGCATCCTCTATAATAAGGAGCTGCAATCAAAGGAATGTCATTTCCTCTTTTTTCTCCAAAAATGTGAGAAGCCTCATTAGCTTTATAGCACTGAACCATAGTTAAAGAGTTATAGAAAGTTTCATACTAACCTTCTGAGGTTAGCTTATTATAAGGAGTCTAACTATAAGCCATACTCATTTTTGTTTTTATTTAATAGCTATTATTTTATTTATTTAACATCCATATTTTATATCCTTTATCCCTTTTCATTACCATTATTTCATAACAGTCCTTAATCCTCCTTTAGGCAAATGGTTACAATCGCTATATAATAAACTAGGTCTGAATAACAAAAATATATAGCTAGATTTATTTTGATTAGGTAAATTTCAGAGCTATAGATATAAGAAAAAATAGCTAATTTAACTATGAAAATAATAAAAGAGCCTTAAGCACATAAGCCATCTAATTAAATTAAAGCTACTATAAAGAAAAATAAGGAAGGCTATAATTTATACTTAGTTAGTTATTTAATCTCTATATCTATTTAAGAATACCAAATAACTCTTATATTTTGCATTAGTTGTATATAAATAATTTTGCTTTAGAATATGAAGTGTTAAATAATAAGATAATTGCCAAGACTCTACTAAAATAAATAGGAGTTGGCTAAAGGTTTGCTTAGAAAAGTTAAAGATTATGAGAGAAATAAAGTTAAGGGCATTTAACAAGAAATGATATATAAAAATTGAATAGTTCAATGGATGGAATATTTTATTTTTATTATATTAAAAATGTTTTCAGCTAAAAGTGAGTATGACCGTGGAGTAAATACATTTTCTCCAGAAGGAAGAATTTTTTAGATTGAATATGCAATGGAAGCAATAAAATTAGGCTCAACTGCTATTGGTGTTTGCTGTCCAGAAGGAGTACTGCTAGCTGTTGAAAGGAGACTACCTTCTCTTCTCATGGAACCTAATTCCGTTGAGAAACTTCTTGAAGTAGATTCTCATGTTGGATTTGCTATTTCTGGAATAATGGGAGATGCACGTACTCTTGTTGATTTTGCTAGATAGCAAGCTCTTCATCATAGAATGATTTATGACGAAGCAATGGAGATCCCGGCGCTCACTTAAGTAGTATGCGATTAAATGATAAACTTTGGAGAAAGAAGCGAAATAAGCAAAGAATAATAATAGAAACAAAAACAGAAAATGATGGCCAGGCCTTATGGAGTATCCCTTATTATTGCAGGAGTTGATGCTTAAAAAGGTCCTAGTCTTTGGTATGCAGATCCTTCAGGAACTTTTATTTAATACAAAGCAAAAGCAATCGGAGGAGCTCATGAAGGTGCTTAACACTTACTCTAAGAGTAATTTCATTTAGATATGACAATTCCTCAAGTAGAAAAGATGAGTCTTAGTATACTAAAGTAAGTTATGGAAGAAAAGATTAATGCCAAAAACGTTGAAGTAGCTATTATAAAATCTGGAGAAATGAAATTCACAAGATATTCTGAGCAGCAATTATAGGACATTCTTAACACTTTAGCATGAAACATTTAACTATTTTTCTAATAAAATAAAACACCTTTAATAACTAAATCGTCTTCCTTATTAACCTATTCCTCTTTGAACTTTTAAGTATTTCTCATTAATTCTTTTAGTATTATTACTTTAATAGCTATATAGTAGAAGAGTCAAATTAGAATAAGTTAATTATACCTTCTATATTCGTTATTTTAGAATTCCTTTGTTCTAAACCTTTAAATATTTAAATGTAGAGTGCTTGAGTTTAAACAGATGTGAAGGATGTTAATATCTATGAAAATAATTAAATATATCTTAAGTTGACAGTTATACA
The DNA here is from genome assembly GCA_946699065.1 of Loxodes magnus. Lineage (NCBI taxonomy): Eukaryota > Ciliophora > Karyorelictea > Loxodida > Loxodidae > Loxodes > Loxodes magnus. The sequence goes on along the minus strand of CAMPDV010000081.1, from coordinate 610,468 downwards.
TAATAGTTTGCCAAGATTTCTTTAACTTGTCCATATGCTACGAACATTACTAAATTCCAAGAAACCAGCCTTACAAAATTACTAGAGGCCCCTTAGTAAAATCCTAGAAATCCTTCATCCTTTATGGTCCTTTTAATAACATCTAAGAAGCCTTTGTAATCTCCTTCTCCTCCCTTTTTAGCATTTTATACTCTATTTTTGCAGAAATCAACAGGGTTTCCAACAATCACAGCTAAAAAGCCAGCGAAACTTCCAGCAGTAGCATGGCATAACAGGCCATCTTTCATAATCTAATAGTCTTCAACAAGTCATTATCTGCATTAAAAAAATCCAGTTAGCTCAACACAGCTAATAATTGCTCCTCTATAAATATTTATATCTAATCCTTTTCAAAAGGCAAGGAATTTCTCCTCTCTTAAAATCGTTACATAAGCATTTGCTGTTCCTGTATATCTAGGCTTTGAAAAGTTCCTATCAGCTTGAATTCTAACTTTTACCACATCCATTGGATTAGCTAAGGAGATACCTACTGCTCCTGAAGTTAATGAGCAGACAATTTTTTTATAAATAGGTGGTCTCCTATATTCTTAGTCAGAGCATACACATTATAGTAAATAATCGTAAAGTGCTACTCTTATTCCAGCATTTATGGTTTATCTTTAAATAGCTGGATTTAGTCCTGCTCATAAACGTTTAGGTCCTTCTTCTTTAATGATCGCAGCCATTGTACTGAAGAGTCCTTTATATGCTGGATTAATCTATCCAGTTTATCTCATAGTCATAAGTCTTACTTTAGCAGTATCGGTAGGAAGAGTAAAAACTTCGGCAATTGAACCAGCACAACCTGCTCCTATGATATGAGGAAACACAGGAATTTTTTAAGGTTCTACTCTAGACATTATATAAGTAAAAACAAAATTAAATAATTAGACCAATATTTTCAATTTGGTTCTTAATCTTAGCCACACCACCTAGTTCATAAGACAGCTTCTAAGGGTTTATAAACTTGCTAAAATCGTTAATATTCGCCAATCCTCTCACTACCAACTTTACCTCCTGCAATTTTTCCTTTTGGGCTTTTTCTAATATTTGCAAGTTCCCCAGTAAAATTAGGTTAAGTCTCTAAGGATAGTGCTACTCAAAGAAGTCAAGAGTTGAAGAATATAGAGAATGAAGATATTCAAACTGGCAATTTTTGCAGTTTAAAATGATGGTTACTTTCCCAGTGTATCTATTCATGATTCTAAAATTAAACCTTACAAAGATTAGGTTAAATACTCGAAAACATATGCAATGACTGCTTAAAGCTGATTTGCAAGCTATAAATTTTATTGAAGATTTGCCACAATAACCACATTTCTGTCTCTATCGTACTCTTGCACATACACATTTCCAGACGATAAAATTTATTTTACTCTTAAGGAATCTAAAGGCAAATGTTTGATTCTTCATTTCTGAATGAAAAAAATTACCAGATCCTCAAAAATATATTTCAAAGTTTAGTTTTAATGTACTTCAAAAAATCTTCTGATCTCAGCAATATCATATCTTTTAATCTCTTGAGGAAACTCATATGAATAGCTGCTAGCTTGAATTTGATTCATGATTTGATGTATTTTTCTTTAAGTATATTTAGAAAAATCTTAAGAAGGCTTCATTAACTTGAATGAATCTTTCTCAATTATCGTTGGCATATATTAAATAGGTATCAGATACTTAACTTCTTCTTTCTGCTATTCTTTTACTTCTTTCCTTTAAGTGCAAATTGAAAATATAGTACTACCCATTTTATTAAATGGAAATACTCTTCTATCTAATTAAATCCTTTTAATGCTTTATTTTAAACTAAGGGAATTATACCAATTTAGTAATTTGCTGTTAATTCATTTAATAGGTAATCCTATATCATTAACGCTATACTCCTCTTCTATTATTAACTAGTTAGGTTATTACTTTTATATAACTTTATGCTGACTAACTATTTTTACAAATATTCTCTATATAGTACATCGCTTAATCATTCATTTCCTTTTTAATAGTGTATAATGAAGGAAAATATAAGCATACTTAGTAACTAAGAACTATTATTAAATATAACTACTTCTATCAGTAGAATAAAAGCTCCTATACTTATATTCATAAACCTATACACAGAATCTAGTTCCAACTAATTAATTAATGCTAATATATCCATTAAATACCCATAAAGGTATTAAAATAGATGATGCATAAACGTTTAAATGATAATAAACTATAGCATAACTCTATTTATATGTCTGCTTGATTACTAAAGTAATATACTTATTAAGCAATATTATTATATTAGAGCATTAGCCTCTAATAGTCATAGAATAAGAGTCGAAGAAAAATAATCATATTTACTCAATCTTTTGCTAGTATCACTCTTATTGAGTAATAAACCCCTATAGTTTATTTAAGCTATTATTGAGTATCTTTCTCCTATACCTTATAAATCATGTAGATTAGATAGATTATTGTTTTTTAAAGATTGCTTTATTAAAATAGCCTTAGTACAGTGAATTATACTATATGTTTATTAAATATAATTAGATATATAGATATATAGCACTTAATATCGCCTCTAAGTGTATTCATACATATTTATTTAGAGATGAAAGCCTAAGTTTATATTATGGATTGAATATTATATAACGCAAAGTTTAAAATTAGGGGATTCAGTTGAATTAAAGCAAATTCTGCTTACTAAATCAGATAGAAGGTAGCGTGAATCAATTAATAATATTTATATTAAATGATATTTTCTTTACACTAAATATCAAATATGAAAAGCCTTTTTAAGATGATAGGTTGATTATTAAGTTTAGCTAATATTGAATATCATTTTAGAAATGAAAAGTAAAGTTTATCTTTTGAGTATTAAGCGAAAGCTTTAATCTAATAACATATTTATTAAAAATAGAAATTTAATGGTCATTATTAAAAGCCATCTTCTACTCTTTCCGAAGCATATTAACTCAATATCTTTGTAGGTGGGAATATTTCTACTTAGTTCTCTGCGTTCATAAACTAGATTAGATATTGAGGCGTAGAATTTATGATAGAATTTACTTACTACTCTTATTCTTTTGACTCAAATGATAAGCCAGACATTTAGGTTAAGTTATTTGATAATTATAATTAAAATAACTGAGGATAAGCTAATTACTCTTATAAGAGAGATACCTGCTGATATTAATAATAGTTGCTATACTAATTCATCAAAAACTAGGAGAAGCAATCATAATATGCTGAAAGATCCTATAGCTGCTATTACTGTTAATTAATCTCCTTTTCTTTGCTTTAACTTCCATTTTTAGAATGAATACTTTTTTTGCATTTCACCTAAACTATATTATTATGAGTTCTTTTTTTTGCTTTATTTTAATTAATTTAATTTTTTTCAGTTCGTTGTGAGTTTTCTAAGAACTGTAAAACTCATTATTTGAAATTCTATTTGTGCTTTTTGTAAAGACTGTTAAACCTATTTCTAACTTAATTTTCATTTCTACCTTTAATGGCTTTTGAAATATCAGACCATTTTTTTCCTCGTTTATTTCATTGAGACAACAAAAATTAATCTTCTTCTTATGTTCACTCAGTTTCTAAATAAATGCTTACTTATTAGAGCTGGATCTAAATGATTGTTAAATCTCTCTCTTATTTACTTTCCATTCCTTATAGGCTATCGATTATGGAAAGTTTTATTTAGAGATTTTGCAATATCAATTCAACTGGAACCTTCATTTTTCATTTTTCATATGACTTAATCCTCCTATTAAGAATAAGTCTTCTATAGATTCTTCTTTTAAGCAGATATCAATTTCTGCTAATGCTAGTTCTTCTTATCACTCTATTGAGACTATGAAATCGTTTATGTTTAATCTTTTTCCTCTTCACTTGCAACTATTTACGAACTCCCTTTCCCGTACATTACGTAATTAAGCATGAAATTATACAATTACAAATAACAAATTAAATTTTGACTATAAATCTACTAATGCTTTAAACTTTAATTTCCTAATCTGCTTCACTATCAAATTATTCAATCTTCATCTTATACCTTTAAAAACTCACTCTTCTCTTATTTTTAATAGTCTCTAACTTCAAGTCTAAGATAATAAAGCATAAACTAAAGCTATGAAATTAAATCTTTAACCTATTATAGGTTTACTTAATATTCCACTTAAAGAGGAGCTTTCTTTACCTCTTTTAACTTCCTACATCTAAACTTTAACTCTATAAATGTATAATTATCTATTTGACTTTCCTAATTTAAATTAGCAGTTATATTAAATAGGAGATTTAGCTTATCTTACTAAGTTCTTCTTATATAATTTCAATCTATCAATATTTCATGTATTCATATATTTAAGAAATAAGTTAATTAAATGTGTTATTTATCCTTAAACTTATTGAATGCTCTTATATTCTAGAACATTGGCATTTATACTTATAGAATAGCTGCTTTATGTAAATATCATAAGAGTCTAATTTAATAGTAGCTTTTATTATTAATCTGTAGTTAATAATCTCTGCTTATTTAAAAAAAGGAGCAACTGCTTCTATTTATTGAGTACAGTTTTTAGATGAGTATTTACTACTTAATCAAATGAAGCTTTGCTTTAGTAAGGCTATTTTTAGCCAGTTAAATTTAGTCTTAGATATCCAGTTGAATGTATATTATAAAATAGAAAATCTTGTGTTATTAATATTAAGCTTCATAAGGGTTTGATATGAAGACCAAACTTAGAAATGTTATACTGATAATAAATATAATGAAGCAGATGATAATCTAAAAATCTCTTAACAGTTAAATACAAAATAGCTTAGAATCTACTTTAATTATTGGATAGGAAAATAGAAATTTATTTATTAATTTAACTTGAAACAGCTAATTGAATTAAACCACGTACTCTATATAAGGAAGCATAATCTAGAAAGGTTTTAACTATATTCACTTAAATGGCTGGATTAAAATAAATTTTTATTGTTCTAATATCAATTTTGATATCCTAATCTGAAGATTGCTAGTCCTATATAAAAGGATTAATTGCTAATAGAACGGATCCAGAAGCATTTAAAAAGTTGGAAACTTTATACTTTAATAGTGGAGAAAAAATTAACGATTTTGGAAATTATGATATTTGCACGAGAGAGCCACTGTCTAAAACCCATAAATTTATTATGATGCAGATTCTTCCTAAGTCTACCCTTCCTTCTAATCTAGTAGTTGGACTTTGTGTGCCTTAATTCTGCGAAGAAAAAGATCTTTAACCTTTCGAAGACTTTATCAATGCTTACTTGAGTACGCAGGGAATTTAAGCAAATTTCTAATATGGATATCCAAAAGAAGAGACCGAAAAATATAAAGTTGAAGGGGGAGTTATTTTTATGATATTCCTTCTATGTATGTTACTTTCCTTTGGAGTCGTTGGAATTATAATTTAGTTTACGACTATTGGAAATAAAAAAGATTTCAAGCTTAAATAAATAGATAATAACTTGAGCGATGAAGATTAAGAAATGTAAGAAGATAAATAACTTATCGCAAGCAAAGAGAAATGGGCATTATTCTTTGTAGCTTTTTCCTTTCAAAGAAACATTAAAAAACTGTTTCTCAGTAAAGCTGAAGGTGATTAGAACTTAAGAGCATTTAATGGAATGCGTGTTCTTAGTATGTTTTGGGTAAATCTTGGTCATTGCTATGGAACAATTATATTCTTTCCTTTGGTTAATCCTTAGTACGTACTTGATTTACAGAATCAATTTTTATTTGCTCTTGTAGGTGCTGGATATTTCGCTGTCGATAACTTTTTCTTCTTATCTGCATTTTTGGCGACATACTTATTTCTAATATAATTGTACCCAAAAAAAGGAAAAGCTAATTACGTATAGATTTATTTCCATAGGTTTTATAGGTTACTTCCTTCTGTTATGTTATTAGTTGGATTTTTCTATTTCTTGTTCGAGTTTTTAGGAGATGGACCCTTATGGTCTTTTGTAGTAAATTAGTTGAAAGGTAAATGTAAAAAGCATTGGTGGTCAAACTTCTTATTTATTTAGAATTTATATCCAAACGAAGAAATGGATATTTGCCTTGCCTGGACTTGGTATATACCTAATGATATGCAATTTTTCTATATTACCCCTATAATTATCTATATTTACTGTAGACATACTTTAAGCGGTTGGATTGTATCTATTTCAATTCTAGTTGGTAATGTCATCTACTGTATGACTACTACTATTGTAAATGATATAGGTGTCATTAAAATTACTGATCCAGACTATACTAATGCTTTATATACAAAGCCTTGGTCTCGAGTTGGAGCTTATATGATAGGAGTATTAGTGGCCTTTCTTTACTATGAGTATAAGCAAGAAAAGTAGATAAGAGGCTTTAAAATAGGAGATAGATTCTTGAAATCATTTGAGAAGAACTAAGTATAATGCTGAATTTTCCATGTGATTGGATTCTGCTTAACATTTTTCTTTGTCTTCATCTAGCATGATGCTTATAAATGTAACGACTGCTGGAGTCTTACTGCTAGAGCGTTATATAACATGTTTATGCGAGTAGGATTTACTTTAGGAGTAGCTTTATTTTACATGCCTCTTTTAGCTGGTTAAGGAAAAATCTTTTAAACATTACTTGGAGGAAATATTTGGTCTCCACTAGCTAAATTGACTTATTGCTAATATTTATGTCATCTTTTAGTATTCATGTGGTATAACAGCATTTAAAGATCGGCATTTTATTGGAATGCTGAAAATATGGTATGGTAAATAGTTTCTGTCATCATTATTGCCTATTTAATCTCCATTCCTTTCTCATTACTTTGTGAAACTCCTTTACTTATAATAGAGAAATTGATTCTGTTTCCTCCTAAAACTGAATAAAAGTCAGAAAAGAAAAAATTACTGATTGAAGATCGTGAAATGGAAGGTTAAGAGAATAGCCATTCAAAAGAAAGCAGAGAAATCCAACCTTATAGAGTAAACTAGTCAGTAAGTAGCGAAAGCTCTAATAAATGAGAAACTAAACTTTAAACTTTAACTTCAATAATTCATAATCCTTCTTTAGTTATAAATTGGCATTTCACTAGCTTAAATTTTTATAAATCTCTTTATTTATCAAACATTAAAGCATACTAAGTAAGAATGATTATAGAGAAATTTAATTATACTAGTTAAAAAGACTTTTGGTATCCTTTATTTAATTTCTACATAATCTTCTATTTAATTTTAATATATATATAAAGGATTATCTAGTATACTTCTTAAATTTTACCTTGCTTTAATTATTTCTTAGCTCTTAATTACTTTATAATGAGGCTATTTCATTTAGCATAACTGATAACAAATAATAAAATGCTTATTAATTATAGCTTAGCCTCTTAATTTATAGGATATAAGTTAAGAATTGCAAAGTAATTAAATAGTGATAAAGATAGTTAAGCTATAAATGGCTACTACTAGCTATCTAAAGTAATTATATAGTCAAGATATTAACTATTATGCTGCTTATTCTATAATATCTATTACTTATTTCTACTTTTCTAATACTCGTTTTTCTTACGTTTGACGTTTATTAAGTTCAAATAAAAGCTTTCTAGTTTATCATATCTCCTACTACTAGATATTTCCATCAAATGGTAATAGAATTGAAAAATAGCAATTATTTTAGTACTTATTCAAACTATAAGTATGATTGTAGCATTAATGCTAAGTATATTATGGATAAGATAGAAGGATTTTCTAATAGAATGGTTAGATAGAGTTAATAAATTGAGTAAAGATAAACTAAAATCTACCTTTTTAAAAGGTTTACAAGCATCTAAAACTCTGGATGCTGTTGATGCTCTTAATAGCATAAATAAGTTTATACATATAAAAATAGAAGTTTGATGATAAACTATAAATGACTTATATGCAATAGAGTTACTTAAATGTACTTATAATTGTAATTATATTTCTAATAAATAAAGTAATATCTGCTTACTTTAATAAATGGAGGTATTAGAAGGAATTTTTTTAATTTCCATAATAGTTGACATAATATTGCATCATGCTAACTTTGCTTATATATTTATAGGAGTAACAATGGTATATACAATTAGCAAGTTTGTATTTGTTTCTAAGGAGCATCGAAAAAAGATGAGTTGGTAGAGTAATTTATTGAATTGTAGTTTCAAAGATTATGAAGATCCTAATATAATTGGATATTCAGAGCATGAAACATAATTATTTTAAGAGTAAGTGAAGAAATGAAATTCCCATTATGAAACTAAATGCAATTAGATGAAGCCAGATTTTCTTAATGATAAGAAAATAGACATTCAGATAATTCATATGCTTATCAAACTAAGTGCTACTACTGCCGTTGATTATCAAGCTTTTGCTGGATCTCTTAGTATTGGTAAATTTGTACCTCATAAATTTATAACAGCATTAATAATAGAGAAAATTAATGATTAAGTAGTATTTTATTCAGTGTAAGAAGGAGCAAAAAAATCTCTAATTGAAATCTATTTTGAAATAGAAACTATAAGAAATCAGATAAAGCTTGGATAGTATAAGTAATGAAACTATTTTTAGAAGATCATCAAAGTCCTTCCTGTACAAGTCTTAAGCTATCTAATTCCATTTCTTTTTGGCTAACTAAATATGTCGTTAGGCTGAAGTGTTTTAGGCTTTAAGCCATATTATTTTGGAACTGCTGTTTTTATTATTTAGGATGTAGAAGATGTAGAATTTTGGCCAAAGCTTTGTGTTGAAAAGGTAAGAATATTATTCAGAACGCAATGCTTTTTCTAATTTCGAAAACTAAAAGGAAAGTTAAATTTGATCAAGAAACAAAAGAGCATAAAATAGTTCCAACCGTTTAATTTGGAGGAATAGGAGATCACAGATATGTCGATGGATATTAAATTGGAAGTTGGACAAACATAATGCGATAATTTATGAAAAGCACCAAAGATCATTCAAAATTGTTAGATCTAGATTTCATGTGATTGATTAAGATACTTAATATTATTACTTTATACTTATATTCTAGATATATATCTTAGCTTTAGAGTAAATAAGATTGGTATTAAGTTAGTTTAAGAGGAAAAATAAAAGAAGAGAAGTAAGGCTAGTTTAATAACTTAAGCTAAAAGAATAGAATAATAATTAAATTTAAAGTGTAGAAGGAAAAATAATTTTTAAGGTTGTAAATACATTTATCCTTAATAAATAATGGAAGAAGCACAATAATTGTAGGAATTATTCACTTCATTAAATAGAAGGAATAAAGATTTCGTGCTTTACTAAGAGGAGGAAAAACAAATACTTATAGATATAATTGATAAATTAGAGAGTAATGAATGCAATGAGGCGGACATTTATGATGCAATTACGAGATTAAGTGCCATCAATCAAAAACTTAGAGTGATAAGAAACTAAAAGATTTAAGTTTTCGATTCTGAAGAGCAAGTTAATAGCGAAAAATAGCAGCAAGTAGAAAAAATAGAAACTACTGAACCCTTTGATATGGTAGAATTAAGTATAGCCAACACAAATAATAAAATAATACCACCAGAAATCAACACTATACAAAATGTATACATTTATTTATTCAATAAACATAGTAAAGAAGGAGGTACTACCAAAGAAGGAATCCATATTACTCATATAAAATAGTTCTATTTAGATTGCTTCGTTCATTCCTAATAATTCTTCAATCAGCTAATAGAACCCTTAAAAAATAAGGACTTTATAAGCTTTCATTTATTTTATAGTGTTATCCAAAAAATTCAGCAAAGTTCTGGAGGAATGCTTAAGATATTCAATAGTATAAACGACAAAAGTTACGAACTCATACTTGAGAGACTAGTCTGTAAGTTTTAAATGCAGTTTTCTTCAAATTTTATGACTATCAAAATAATGGATGAACTGATATGGAGTAATTGAATCATATAATAGAAGCAGCAAGGATACCATGAAAAAAGCAAAAGCATAAGAAATTAGATTTTATTATCAGTTCAATTATTGAAAAAGTCGATAAAGTTGAGGACAAAATTTTGTTTGAAGATTTTTATAACATAATAAGCGAGAAAGGATACACCTGAATTATGCCTTTATAAACTATTTATTGAAGTATTTTTATAAAATCACTCTTTCTTTAAGCATCAAAAATCCTATTTAGAAACCTTTTTTGGCTATTTTCTTACCTTTCTGTAAAAAAATGAGTAGGCAGAAGTACAAATTGGCTAAATCTAATAGTAGAAACTTAAATCTTAAATCATAGAACGATTTTCAAAGCCTAACTAGTAGAACTTTGAGAACTAGTATAAATAGCTCTTTAGCATAGACAAATGATTGCGCTAATAAAGGAGAGAGGTAGATTTGAAGTTAATCAGTAACAAGACCCAAAACAATTAGTCTCTCAAATAAAAGAGCAAGT